>OY482665.1:41774247-41962509 GCA_960531205.1 Andrena bicolor
AGGGTTGCGTGAGAGCCGACGAGGCCTCTGCGTGCGTCGCTCCGACGCGAGGTGGTTGAACCCCCGCAAAAAGCTGGAAGCTCAAAGCTGCTCGGTGGTGCACCCGACGATGGTTGTGTAGGACGGCGGCTGGCGGGGGAGGGGGTGGAAGGGCCGAGGGCGGAGGTGGAGACGAAGGAGAGAAGAGGGAAGAGGAAGGCTGACGACGTTCTATCTTCCTTCGTTCCGTTTCTTCCTCTTTCGCCCTCTCTTTCCCTCCCTAGCCGCGTCCCTTTCCTCCTCCTCCCTGCCTCTTTCTCTTTCCCTGCTGTAGTGCTGGGTCATAGAAGTGGCTAGGATCTAACCTCATGGGACGGAGGATGAGGGGTTTTGTGCGGTGCTTTCTACGCGCGCACACATCGGCGACCACGCACCTACGCGTACCCGGAAAACAGACGTATGTGGACAGTAGTGTAACAAGTACTGGGAACTTTCGGGTGGTTTTGCGCGACACCTGGACACCACGAAAAATGTTTTCGCGGGGGAAGGCTGCTGGGACGATGCGTTTTTATATACGTAGGAGAATTGCCGTCTGTCTTTAATTATTCATGTAATTCTTCTGCTCTTCGTCCACCAAAACTCACTACGGGGGCTACCTTATATATAAATAATTCTACATATCAAATCTACCCTGACATTTACATTAAACCAACATCTCAACCCATTGTAACGATAATCCTAACGCCTAGCCGAAAAAAAAATTCATTCGATCCATTTTGAAGCCTCAAATAAACGAGAAAAAGCTTGCTAATAATTGAGAAAACAGGGTAAGAAACAGTAACCACGGTCCACCAAGTGCACCCATTCTCTCCTTCCACTACACCACATGCACCACTGTATTTAGTAGCCCCAAGCAATAGTATCATCTCTCATACCATTCTACTATTTCCCAATAGTATTTCCCTGCATCGTTCCCACCCCATACGTTTAACGACCAAAACTGTCCCTGGCTACGTCACTGCATACCGAATCACGAACGCCCATTTCGCAGCGGTGTGCGCGGCGGATCCACGCACACACTCACTCACACACACACACGCAGCCACAGGAAGAGGCAATGCTTTTCGCCCGTTCCTTTTGCCGGTGTCCTTACGAAAAGGACATCTTTATCTCCGTCGATGGGGGCGAGGCGGTCTGCTCCGCCGTGAGGAACGAGCCCGGGAGAAGGAGCAAGGAGGAGGAAGAAAAAATTACGACCAGGGTAAAGGGGAAGTCGACGAACCCAGTCCGTCGTTCTCATTATCGTCTCGGCTTCGATTGTTCCGGCTGGGCGGGTACAGGTGCAACCAGGTACACGCTCTCTATTCCGCTTCCGTTCGATTCTTCGAGATCCACACAACGAGAAAGGGAGGGTATATATGTAGTGGTGTATACGCGCCGCCGCGTGTACATGTACGTAGTATCATCTGCCCGTGTCTCTGTGCGTCTCGAGGAAACGAGTGGAAGAAGAAAGAGCCGCCGAGGTATGTCGGTCGATCTTTGATTATGTCCGACAGAGAATCCGTGATATTAAAGACAATTATGGTCTCTACAGGGGTAATCTATATCTTCCCCCCTCCCCACTCTACCCCGCCGTCGCCTCATCCACTTCTTTGTAACCCGTGAAAGTGCAGGCAGAGCGCCAACGCGCTGTATTCGAACCAACGGTGAAACGATGCCTACCCCTCCTGCCACGATTTCTAAACGCTTTTCATTCAGTATGCTTATAACTGATCTCCAGGTGAGTGTTACTCTTTTACGAGAAACTGTGGAGGGGGTAAGTATGTGTGATACCTTTATTGGATAAGAGATAAACGATTAAATTTCTTTGTTGTGAGTCGTTCTAGTTTTAGTGACTCAAAGTGGTATATGAAGTGTAATGGATTATTTCTATTCGACGTCACAAGTTTGAGCAGAAAACTAAGTAACTTCGTCTTAATGTTCGTGAATTAACTGTGATTAGTCAACTTCAAACTTGACTTTAGTCGAAGCTCTATTCATTTCAAGCTTAAGAATGTTCTCTTTTCCATAGCATCGGTATTCTTTCGTAGAAGATTGTTTACCACGAAACACGTAAAGAGCTATGCGTCTTCGTGTGCATCGCGACGTTAAAAATACATGCTTCTACTTACACAATAAACTGCGGCGAGCATTCAACTAAAAAGACATGCTGCCAGGGAACTGGCCGAGGATCAAAATTATGCATAGCACGACCGTAGACGGTCTACACCCACGTTTAGGTCGCAACATTTCCATCTGCCACTTCAAGGTTGGAAGTTCTTCCGCGTGTGAATAAATGAAGACCGTTCTGGACACGGTCTACCGAAACGACACTAACATCCCTCCACTATTTATGAATTTCAAGCGGACTATACGTCCACCTATACTTCTCGGCTGAAAAATTTGCATTCGAAACTACGGTTAAAATGTGTTACTCCACTTATTCTATTTACCGTGAAAAAACATTTTTCCACCGAGTACTTTAAAATGGGAACGATGCCAAGTCTGATCAAGTTAAAAACATCCTCAGCCACATTCGCATACCTGACACCACGAAACACAAGGCATTACAAATAATTCGATACAATTAATCCAATATTTCCCACGGGGATTACTAACAGCCCAAAATATTTCTTGCAAATGAAACTTTGATTAACAATAAGGTAAATAACGAAAAAGTGAATAAAGAATAAATTGAAGAAACATACCCCAAAAAGGGTGTCGAATCAAAATTCAAGAAAGAGGAAACAACAACTGTTACTCTTGTAATTAAATTCAGCAAGCTAACATTTGGTCCACATTTAACATTCTACTACACCTGACATTATGGACAACATTCTGTTATCACAAGAGGTGGACAATTTTTAAATACGAGCATGGCGTGCAGAAAGACTCGGGGACATGAAAGAAAACCGCGAGGAACCTGTACATATGTACGCGGGCACACGTGCACCTTATTCCTTGGGCACAGCAGAAGGAAACTTCCGTCTACCGTTTCATCGCTGGAGGTTCTCCCGCGCGTGAATAAGTTAGCAGCGTCGTGGATACCCAACTGCGTGTGTCCAGCACGGTACTGTGCACGCAGCAATGCACAGGCAAGGGTATGGGCACTTGTTATATGTGTCAACCCACAGAGGCCGAGTCTAGGCTCATTAATAATGGAGACGATTCTATTACAATGCGAAAAAGGGGAGATGGGGCGCTCGCTAGCGGGTTCTGCTACCCTCAAACGAACCATGTGCGTGCCTGGATGGCTACCTGCGTCGCGCAAACGTGCACGCGCGTATGTAGGCATCGGACATCACAGAGGTGAAATCTGTGATAGGGAATGAAAATGAATTTCAAACTTGATGAATGGTGCGAGGAAGTTTTAGAGGGCGATATATAATGAAGGGTGTTGTTTTTTTAAATCTTACCGACAGACTTCTGCAAATTACGTATTCGTAGATATGATGTAGTAATCCCCCGCGGAATAATTTAAAGGCTTTAAACCGTATAATATTACGCACAAAGAACTATTTTATCGTTCATAAGTGACTGATAAACGTAGAATCTTCTGCACGGTGGTCAGTCGAACGAGTTGAGTGGACGTTTGGTAAGAAAATTTGATCGACTGTTGACGTATGTATATTTCAATAACAAAGCACCCCCTATTTTTCCCACCTGACTGTGGATGTATTCCGAGACTCTACAGATTGCCAAAAGGGATGTATCGTAGAGAAGGAGGCGGAGACTGGCGGATAAGCGAGATCGATTGAAAGTGAATCGATGAGGTAAAAGAAAGACCGTGCGTACGATACGCAATCATGGGTACCTATTTATAAGGATCGAGGTTATGGAAGGTTAGACCATGGACCGAGGAAGACGGGATAATTGCGTAATGCCGCCAATTTGAAGAAACCTTTTTGTATGGGGAACGTGAAGGCACAGGGCACGTGTATGTAGACGTAGGATATCCAGGCACATACCTATGTATAACTCGCGCGGGAGCTATCATCTTCTACGTAAAGCAGCGTAAGCACTTGTACGCGCCGCGTTCATAAGATAATTGCGTAATCTACTCGTGCGCCACAATCAACCCCCGTGGACGCCTCTTCTCTACCTACCCCCCCCCCCCCCTCGCCCCTCGCTGCGCCCCCCGCGAGCACCAGTCTGCGTATGCAACGTTCGTGCATCCACTCACACATCGGACCGTGCCAGAAACGCACGCAGGATCACGTTCCACAAAGTAGAAAGCAGATCTTGCCATCCTCATTCACGGCCTGCGATTTCGCCTCCTCTGGGCGCATCCGAGTCTAATGAATACGATTAAAAACGGTAACCAGCGGTGCGAATCGAGCTTGGAGTAGAATTCGACGACTCTGTACTGATACCAAGTAAAAATCTTCAATGCTATCCTTTTACATATTTTCTAAATTTACTTCGATTTTCGAGTGGCACGAATAAGACGCGATACTAATTTATTTTTTATCAATCAAAGAGGATTCACAAAGAACGGACGAAGTCTCTCATTGGGTGTTTCTTTCGAGATTCCGAAGAATGTGGTAAGATCCTCGTTCTTAATTAAACGCCATCTTCGCCAATACTCGGTTCAGCCGATTGATGCGTAACACGGACCGTGAAATGATCATCGAGAATTGATTACCATTTTCTAATGGAAATTTAAAGATCGGCGTGAGAGGAGGATCCGGGGGGATCATCGAGTGAGTTTCAAGGTCGTGGAATAAAGAACGGCACGTTGCACGGCGGCGAGAAACTGCATGAAGAAATCGATTGGCCGCGCTCCTTGTGATCGGCCGATCCGCTCAAGTGCGTTCGAGTATTTCGACACGCGTATCTCGTGCGTTTCTCGTACCGCCGGTCTGCCTGTCCAACCATGAGAAACTGAAAAAGAAGAGGAAGAAGCGCCAATGTTGCTCCGATAAATCGTCTCACACATTCATTCAGCCCCCTACTCCGGTCAATCCTGCGGCTGAAATCGGGCTCAACCGCTCGATCGAAAAGAAAGGATCGAGACGCTGGTAAGGTGGTAACGTGCATCCGTGTGTAATGGTATCCGTACTTGCCCGTTGATGGACCAGTGAACGAAGAGCTTTTATTATTCGACAACATTGCAACGCGATAATGCGAGGTACTCTACCAGCTGAGGTGAAACGAGTTCCTCAGACGCGGAGTATGCATTCGCGAATTTGCGTGAAAGGGAAATGAAAAAGTTTTGGGGCATTGCAGTGTGGTGGTTGGGTGAACTTAAAGCGATTTGGTGGTTCAAACTGATGAAACTTCACTTCCCTAAGTAGTCACCACTGATAATGTATTGTGTTTTTAGAAATGTTCCGATCGTTTGTATTATATTGAGGACATTTCCAAGATTTCTCGAATTATAAATAGAATATTCTTCTGAATCACAAGACAGAGCACCAGAATATTTTTTACAGCAATATACTCTCCTGTCTACAGTCTAAATTCCTCGGAGAAGAGAACGTTCCCCGAAGAATTCACGTCTAACCGTAATCTATTCCCTTGAGCTGGTCAGTTAAAAAATGAACCTCTAACCCGTCAGAAGCACATCCACGTTCAAAAGAGACAGTGATCCCCTGGCTCGAAACTCAACAGAAACGCGCGCGTTCTCCGCGAATCTCCGAAAACGAAATTATTCCAAGTGAACGAAGCCTGCTATGAAAAAATTCTACTCCTCCTTTTCGATTTGTTTGCAGGCAAGGGACCGAGAATGCTAATTCGCGCCGTGAATCACGGGGCGAGTATCGTGGAAAGGGCGAGGGAAGCCAATGGTCTGGAAGTTCGAAGGCTGAAGAGTAACGCGCGCAGAAGTTGCTGGATGTCTTGCGTTTAAGACGGGGAATCGGGATGCTGAGAGGCTGATGACGCCAGCCGGACCCGGACCTAGGTGGCGTAACGGAAGGGAAGTGGAAGTCTGTGGAAGGAGGCGCGCACAGACGGCGGTATCGACCGCTCCGGACCTGCCCCACGCCACTCTCTAACGCCGCCACATCGCCACCCGCCGCCATCCGCCGCGCTGCCCCACTACCACACTGCACCGCCTTGCCTTCCGTTCGCACGCACACGCGCCCACCTTTTCGCATTTACGCATTTCACCCGCACACTTGGACGGGATCGTGGGAAGAAGCATGTCGCGCCGCGAGGCCAAGCTAAATTCTAGGGGGCACGAGCAAGTAGAGAATCTACCATAACGGCGACTTGCTTCGAAAGTCTACGCACCCCAGGGACTTTGGGACGCCAAGTTCTCAGTGGCGGCGGCCCCTTGGACGTTCGACAATTTAGGAACATTTGTAGAAACGTTGAAGCAAGTCGATGACAATGATCGAGCAGAGATGCCTTTTATTAGAAACGAAGAATCAGAGTGGACACCAAGTTGGGGTTGGTTTGCAAGTTGGTCTAAAAGATCTGACCCTGGTAAGCTTAAAAATGCAGTTTAGTTTTTATTGAAAGTTAAATGAGAATGGAGGCTGCGGAATACTGTTCAACGGTGTCTGCGAGCGAAGGAATTATGAGTCATCAGATTCTAATGAAATAGATCTGTACAAGGACGTAATTGCTTCGTACGATGAGCGGAGCGCGCTAAAAGTGTGCACAGGCAGGTGACAGCATCTTCGAGCACGGAGCACCCACACGTGCAGAGGATGAGCAGGCACCTATGGAAGCGCGAGCTTCGCGAACGCCACTTCAGCACGCACCTGTGTGCCTTTATCTAACGCACGCGCGCACGTACGCACAGTGTGTAACGCGCTGGCTACCAGCCCGTGTGTTCGTGTGTTTACGCCTGTGTAGCTACGTGTTGCAGTATTCATCGTGCGAAAGTATCGACGTACCTGATATCGACCAATCCAGAATTATCAGACCGAAACATTTCGCGGTAGCCGCGACTCTTGCGACGAGCGCTAGTCAATCGAGTTACCAGCCTTTCTGCGTATAAATGGAATAGAAAACTTGGAAGATACAACAGGCTGCGGTAAACTATTCGTTAACCGCCCATGGATGTTCAAAGAAAATTCAATTAGAGTTTTAGCCGTTGTGATCGAAAGTTTGAATGTTTCTATAGCCACCATTCGATTTGCAGATCCGCTATGTACCTCTATCGTTAAATGTAACTCGCTGGACATTTCGCCATCGTTGGCAAACATCCATCCTATTCGGTGTCTGCGAGTAGACAGGCACGATGACGGTATCATAGACAATTAGCTAAACCAGCACGCGATTAAATATCGATGCCGTTTGCATCGGCACGCGCTCCGCGGGACATTACACGTCAGAAAGGTAAATGCCAGCGCGCGACAATAGTTGCCCGTAAACTTCATTTAAATATTGACATCATTAGTGACAATGGGCGGTGTACGAAGCCGCGTTAAACATTTCCACAGTGTAAATGACAAGGTGCGTAACAGTTACACGGGAATTTCAATTAAGTAATGACACCATTGGCGGCTGTGAATAGGCTACGCAAACCGTTGCACGCCGAAGTGTAACAGTTGGAAATAATCACGCTTTATTGAAGCCCCCGCCCCCCTGTTTCTTCCCTCCTGAACCGCGCCCTTGGGTGAAATTTGTAAAGGGAACAAAGTGCCTTTGCCGAGAAAACACTCGAGTTCGGTTATTGTACAGAGAAGGACAATTGAATCGAAAGGAGAGAAGCGAGTAAAGGGTAGATAAATTCCTCCCCCCCCCCCCACAGGATTGTGGTTAAATGAGTATCTTCCTCCGGTAGACAGAGTTAGCTTCGCAGCCCTACACCCTCTTTGGTTCACTTTCCGTATCGTGTCAGATAATTAGCGTTGTACTAATTGCAGGATAATTGCTACAAGTACTGTCACGAAATTACAGGACAAATGTAACAACTATTACACCGATAGCCCTGAAACACCCTCTGTAATTCTTCCAGGCGATAATTAACGTACTATAATCAGACATTCTTCGCTGGCGCAGAAAAGGCAACTCTCCACTCCCATTTCCTAAATTGACGCCAGTTGGAGGGAGCTATCGTGCACGAAACGTGATGACAAAACTACCGGCCGGCGAAACAGGTGTCCAGCGAACGTTCCCCGCAAACAGGTGTAAAGGGGGTTGTAAACAGTTCGGATAGAGCGCCTCCATTTTTCATCCCCCGGCCGTCGAACGATACCCCCGTGATCCCGATAGCCTTATTACACGTTGTCAAAAGTTTCTCGCATTTCTCACGGCACAGGCGGATGCCGCGTGTGCGTTTAAAAGGGCGGAAAGGGAGAAAAGAAGGGAAAATAGGGCAAGGTCGATCCGCGGGGGAAGCTGAAACATGGCCGAATAATTTCCACTAAACGGAGGCGCTCAAACGCCCCGGTAATATAAAACCGTTACGGGCGAGGCGGAGGGCCATTATACCGGGGAGGGCGACGCTCGTCAAATCTCAGAGAGTGTGCTCTCCCGTTGGAGGGCAGTTTTCGGTTCTCCCGACCCTTTGCGCGGCCGCCCAGGTTTAAAGGGAGCGAAATATCGGCGGCAACAAGGCGGTTAACGCCGCCAGCGGCTGTCGTAAAGAGGCGTGGGAGGTAAAGAGACGTAGTAAAGAGGAGGAGGAGGTGAGGGGGCAGGCAGGTAAATTCCCATCCCTCGATAGTCTGTCGTTAAACAGAACCCCCCTCGCGATACGGGGCCAGGGTTGTGACGCAGTCTCTCCCCAGTCTAGACGCACACTCTCTCTCTCTTTCTCGCTCTGGCTCTCTGTCAGTCCGCGCTCACCGACACGCATCCATAGTCATTCCGGCTCACTCACACGGGCAAAGATTTACTGCCCTATCCCGTTCCACCCTACCTCCACCCCTCCCTCCCCGCCGCCCTGCCGCCCTGCCGCCGGCGACCACCCTTCTTTCACCGTTAATGCCGCGCCACGTACTCTCGAACACGTACACGCGCATAAAGATACGGCCCGTAAACCCCAACAAGCGCGAAGACGTGCATTTCACCCGCGCACCGGGGCGCACACCGACGCGAACCGACGATTACCACTACCGGGCGGCCGGGATACGCGCCACCCCTCCCTCCGCCCGCGAGCCAGCGCGGGGATAGCTTCTACGAGCATAATGAAAAGCAGATTAAAAACTTTCGTCGGGGACGGCCAAGAACGACGGTGAGATGATCGGGGGGGATGAGAGGTTTCGGGGCTTTCGGTCTGGCCTCGTACCTGCCTCCACTACTGGCTGCCGGCTGAGCGGCCACGCGATAGCGGCCAAGAGTTATCGAGTTGGGCTAGGTCAGGTTTATGATGTACCGCGAGAGAGTACGGCTCCGCTCTGACTAGAAATTTAGGTTCCGCGCGATGTAATCGTTGTAACGCCCAGCGATCCTTCTGCGGTGTAAATCTCCCGCGTGTGTGGGGGGATTTTTAACGAGGGGATGCAAGGGCTTTTGCACTTGTTCGACTAGGTTTCCAGAGGGCTTCGTTGAGATGCGCGATTGGTATGTATCGATGGGGTTTATGCGATGTTTCGTGTACTCGAAGAATTGTTTTATTCCTGTGCTCTAAACAGGTGAAAGTTAATGAAGGAATATAGTACGCCCCCTTCCTATTTCAATAAAATAGATACACTATTATATTTGATTTGTTCGACGGTTACTTGAAAAGATCGCTTACACTTCAATACAGCGACCGTGCTAAATTTTATTTCCCGCCGCATATCTGTCGTTTATTCCAACTCGTTAAACGTAGATCTGAAATGTTTACACGCTAAAACGTTATGCAAAGAGGGTGTCCTATCTAATGGAAGTAATGGACGAACGGCGGGTTAGGAAGGAGTAGATAAACCGCGTGCACGACTCGATGCAAATGAAGAAAACAACGGTGGCAAAAGTGATTTTTTATTGTCAACTTCGATGCTAGCCCTGCTTACGTCCACCTGGAAGTGGTTCCTGCCGCGCCGAGCCGGCATGCACAGTAGCTATGGGCTTTATTAAAACGGTATATCGGCTGTTTTATCTTATACCTACAGCCTTGTATTTAAGGTTTTGAAATTCAAATGAAGCGGCCCGGTGCCTGCCATCTGCCATTGATATGCGAAATATCGCGAGTCTGCCGGGCCCGCCTGGTCTCCTATGAACGATGCTATAAAATCACAAAAGAATATGCTTGCTGTGTGAAGAAAAAGTTCACGGTTCAGCCACGGTAAAGGGATATTCCCCGCTGGTTTTCACGATACGCCCTTTATCCATTTATATTGGTAATAATTAAAATCATGGACAACCGACAACGCGATACACTTTCACAGAGTCTTTTTTGCAGAAAAGAAGTGTCTCTAATTTTCAGGATAAATAAGTTACAATAATTATCGATCAACGAACTTGAACACAACCATGTATAATCTTTTCACAAAATGACCCTCGAAGAGCAAACTACTCCTACGTGCAATAATAAAGATCGCAAAGTAGGATTCCAATTTTTTTTCTTCCTTGCGGAAGCTTTCGGAGGTTAAAAAGAGGCTGACGCGAGCTAACAGAAACGTTGCCACGAAGACGATTTTCTTTCTACGCACGGAGGTCCATTCCCGTCTCGGGGACGTAGCAACGAAAATATCTACGGGATCCGGCGAATTTCACGCGATCCGTCTCCCCCGGTAATCCAAACAAACGCACACAGCTGCGCACGGACAAAGGGGTATCCCCTTCGATTGATCTGGGGGTGGATAGTTTCATCGGGAGGGGAGATATCTTTCGGACACGTAGCCGCCTAACATCCAGGCGGGACCGAATTTTCCTTTGGCTACGTGTGCCGGAATGACGCACGTGTACCCTCGCGCGCGCACACGTAGGAACGCGGGGGCACATGCATCAGCCGGTCCGCGCGCACACGATCGCTGAGCGCGGCTGCCTTGCAAGAACGGAAAATCGAGAGAGGAAGAGAGCAGAGGGTGGAGAGGAGAGAGGGAATGAGAGAGGGAGTGGGCGGTGTGGACGGGGGACGGAGAGGGAAGCAGCAACACGCAGACACTCGCGAAATTACGACCTTCGCTTACGTCTGGATACATCGCTCGAGTGAACGAGCTAGCGCCAGCAGACGACCAGGGTTTATAGGGTTGTCAGAGGCATGATGAGGGGAGGGCAAGGCAAGAGGGAAGGGGCTGGGGCGGGGTGCGGGGGCGGGGGCGGACAAGTGGCGAGAGAAAGACGGCGGAAGAGAGAGGACGAGGGAAGGAGAAAGAAGGGGGGTTGCAGGTCGGTTGGCAGGACGGTAGGATGGGTAGAGTGGGATGGTGGTTACGGGGACGCACACACCGGCGTGGTTTTACTGTTTCGGAAGTCTAGCCGCCCCTAGGCTATCCACCCCCCTTTCCGGCAGTACCGGGGTCCCACCATCCACCCCGGCGACCACCCTTCGTCCTCCCATGGGGGTGGACCACCCGCTTATACGACCTTCCATCCCCTTTGGCCAGACTAGCGCGCACCGAAGTCGTAAACCTGCACCCTGCTCTCTGCCTGGGCTCTCTGTTTGTCTCGTTCGCTTCCTCCGGCCTCAACCCCCTCGTCCTTCCCTGGCCAACGCTGCCGCTCTCTGTCCCTCGGCTCGTTCCACCCTCACTCTCGTCCGACCAGCCTGCTTCCACCGACCTACCACCCGCGTCCCTTCAACCTCACGCGGATACCCCGAATGCACCAGCTCTTTCTCATCGTCTGTCTGACACGCACGCACGCCATCGCTACCGCTGGATGGACACAGACACGTATCCTTCGCACACACATGTGTGTGCACGCGCGTACGTACGCGTCCCAGTCCCGCTAGACGCGTGTATGTACACCCACGATCTTTCGTTAGAGGCGCGGGGGAAGGACGTAATTCCATCGACACCGACGGTGGTACCGCGCCAACCAACCCTCCCCCTCCCCCGGCCGCCCTCTCTCTTTTCCGCTGGTTTCAGACCCGCCAGCGGCTGGATCACGAATTCGTTTCGCCGAAACTGTTCGAATCCACGTTCGGAATTATCGGCGGCTCAAGCAGTTAAACGGCAATCCTCGCCGTTTCCTGGCCAGCAGCGGCGCAGATTAAGGGACGCGTGTATGCGCGGAGTTCCAGCCTAGCCCCGGACTTCAAACGACGCGAAGAACGCTCGTTTTCGAAACTTTTCGACGACAATTAGTGCCGTTTACGAGGCGGGGATTTTCGATCGGGACAAAAGCACCGGTACCGAGATCGCCAGACGGCAAGGGGTGGTCGATAGTTCGCGATTAGGCGATCGCAGGCTCCAAGAAGAAAGCTTAATGAATCATCCAGAGCTTCTTTTGGAGCACAGTTGTCCAATGGATGTTGAAAACTTTTTAAGCGTACTGTATTTGTTTGTTATTCCTGGAAGCTGTGAGTTTGCATGGTACTCGATAATCTGCCATGACAAATTTCTATAAAATTCATTTCTTTAAACTTAATGGTATCTCGCGGCTTTGCGTTACTGTCGCCGCCGAGAGAATGCGACAACTGAAACTGAGTTCGCGCCGACGTGACTAAGTTTATAGAGGATTTTAGGTGTGTTTTCATGGAATTAATACAGAGTTTAGTTTTGCGACCATAAACTAGATCCAGACGGCAGTAAAGCGAGCGAAATGGCCGGGGACAGTGCTGTCTCGCCGCGGGCCATTAATGGATCACGAGACGCGGCTAACTATAAATTGATAAGAGAACCTGACCTGCTCCATTAAGGCCACAAGTTTTGGCGGAATCTTGCCCCTTTTTTCTCCACCTCGGCGTTTCAGTTTTACTGGGGCACTTGTTTAAAGTTACGGCTTGTAAAATCGTTCGCTGACAGACGGACGGAAGCCTTGGCTTAATGACCTGAAATACGCTTTGCCCGTATTAAGATCAAAGTTAACGTATCAAAGGACCATTCAGTTTGCGGCATCCGAGGCCCTTCATCGTTTCTTTGCGGGATCCATCGTCAAGGCAACGAACAGGAAGAAAGAAAGTCATATCAAAACCAATGAACGCGACATTAATGTAACCCGGATGTCCATTGTTTCCGTATCTTAGGATTCAATGAAAGCTTCGCAAAGCTGTTTGCACGAAGAGTACGGGGGATCAGCGTGCGAGAGCCAGAAGAATTTAAAATACCCAGACGATGGACTCCGCGGACCGTCGCCCTCGATTATAGTCCGCTCCCGCGGGCTCATTCACGGGGCAATTTTTATTCATCCCCTCGCAACAAGTTAATTTATGTATAAACTGCAGCGTTTGCCGTATACGCGATCCCGTCGCATAAATTCTCCCCAAGTATTTGGAGCATCTCCGGCGATGCGAATCCAGTGGATTCTGTGGGTCGAGTGGCGTCTCGTTAATACGAGCCCGGAAGATGATAAACGAGGCCAACTTATCAGCAGTCTACGGTCACGACCAAAAAGTTTCACGGACCAAAGTGGTGGCGCCGCGAAAGTCGGAAAGAGAGACCAGCCGTCGGAGAGGGAGCGAGACGGAGCGAAGGGAGAAAGAGAGAGAGGGACAAACGGAAGTAGCAAAAGGAAAACGAGGATGAAGGAGCAAGAGAGGGTTGGTAAGTCGGTTTTCGACATTGACTAAACGAGACACGGAGACATGGCGTCCGAAGGAAGGATGGTAAGTACATCGACCACCACCCTCACCCCCCCCCCCCTTCCACCCTCGTCGTTCCACCGCGCTGCTACCTTCTCTTCGTGCCCACGTCAACCCCCTTTTAACTTCCCCTCAACTTCCCCTCCCCGTTCGCCAGGAGCTGTAGGCATGTAACACCCTCTGCTCCAGGCTCCTGCCCACATTCAAAGGGCACTGCCTCGCACTGCAAAAGGAGCCCTTCTTCCTCTGATGCCACCCCTCGGACCCTACCACACTCAGCCTGCTCCGCACTCGTGCTACTTCTAGACCCTTTCAACCGCCTCCGTCGTCCCTCTCTCGAACCCCATTGGCAATCATACTGCCATGGTATCTCCGCTGCAAAATGGCCACCTGACCTTCTGCCCTCTTAACATCCACCTGATCCTCGGAGGAAAGAAATTCCTGCCGACCGATATAATCGGCCACCGGAATTCTTTAAGGCCGCACAGTTGTCTGGAGGTCTGCGCGGTAACCGATAGTTTGGGGTCGCGAAAGTTTAATAACAGGCGGAGTAATGATACCACAGTTCAAGGCCTCACTTTTATGCTAATTTTGTAGCTTTTCTAACGAACACACCGCACGGCATCCAGCAGCGGCCATTTTCGACGGAGGTGCGCTGCAGATCGGATGGATGATGACACGAGTCGCTGAAAAGTTGCAGTTGCTTGGGCGCCGGGGACGTTGTCTCGCTTCGAAATCCGCTGTTTAGCGTAACAAATTGAGTTC
The DNA here is from genome assembly GCA_960531205.1 of Andrena bicolor. Taxonomy (NCBI): domain Eukaryota; kingdom Metazoa; phylum Arthropoda; class Insecta; order Hymenoptera; family Andrenidae; genus Andrena; species Andrena bicolor. Next base: position 41,788,601 of record OY482665.1, read on the forward strand.
CCCGGGCGATCCAACTGCGGATCATGCGCCCTTGAACTCCGCCAGTCGCAACTTCGTTGAACGGATCAAGCTGGATTTGCGTGCTCGTTCGTTTCCCCAAAAAATTGATTTTCCCATTTGGCTGAACCAGCCCGGCGCGGATAACGCGTTGTTAAAGTACGGGAGGACGATTTCACCCGCGACCTCGATTCTCCTCGCGCCTCATCGTCGCCATCGTCGTCTACTTTAGAGGGTGGATGGGGATGTCGGCGGCGTTACGTGCCGTGAAAAAGGAATTTGTGGGAGAATTTCGGATTTCTTGGCGCGACGAACGAATGTCAGCAACCACTACCCCTCCCCCTCGAATCCGCGAGCTTTGAGGGAGTGTTAACGCTTTGAGGGTGGGGGAGGAATCCTGAATGCAGTGGAAACCGAACGATAACAATTTCTTGGGAATCGTAATAAAAGCGCGGGACCTTTGATGAAATAAAATGCAATAGCACTTTATGAAATCTCATAAAGATTCTTGGTGAACAATTTCGTTTTAGGGTTATCGTGGTTTTGTAGGAGTGTTCCACATTCCCAAAGAATATTTCTTTTTGCATCGAAGCTACCGTGTCACGAGTATTCGAATTACGGACGGGACGTAGCCAAAACTGTCGCACTTGCCAAGGGACAAGAGAACAGACGGGGAGAGTGAGTGGGGGAAAAAGAATTCTCATAGATTTCGTATTTTTTGGCGCCTCGTTGCAGTCTCTGTAACCGCAGCCCCTTCCCTCCTCGTAGTATACGCTGCTATTTTCCTCGCGACAGCATTGCTATGGCCTGGGAAAGAGAGTACGCGCAAATGCAGCGTGAACTGAACTGAATGTTCGCAGGAAAGATATTTTTCTTTATACGATTGCCGCAAAAAAAAAAGAGGATTCTCCCGAGGAAATGTGCACTGCAACCTCGAATGCTTTATAGAGGTAAACAAAACGTCTCACGAGTCACTTGTACGCGTTGTTTAACATCTCGTGCAGAAAAATAAGGCATGAATGAGAAACTCAAAATCTAAAGGGGATTAATACGAAGGAGGAAACATGCTTGTAACAATTTTTTTACAATCATTGTTGTCTCTTCAGTCCTTTAAAAATGACTTTGATTATTCAAGTATTAGAAGTATTTATTGGTCTCGTTCTTTTTCAATTTCTTCTGAAATTAGAGGACTGGAGTTTACATTTAGGATTTGAAACAACATATTGCGAAAGTGAGAGTGGCCAGAGGAAAATGGTAATGAGAAAGTCGAGAGAACCGCCGGAATGGGTTGAAGGAATTCAACGAAATCGTAATCTCATCCGTGGATATTCAGGACAGATTTCAGGGGAGCTTTACGTAGGGTCTGTTTCAAAAACGATTGGGTATAATTATAAAAGAAAATGAGTGTCACGTGAATCGATATATGATATTACCAAAATATTTTGCTATTCCTATTACCATCCGTGTAATTTAGGAACAAGTCAGAAGGAATGAAGATTGCAAAGGATTTAAAGCTTAGAACAAATCCTGCCTCTGCCTGCAACGACGTTTTAATGTTATAAGCTCTTTGTCCCCTTTCCTGCTGTGTTCTCCTATTGCCATCCACTGAGCGAAAATAATTTACACTAGATGAACTAAGTGGGCAAAGGCAACAAACGGATGGATAAATTGAACTAACAAGAGACAGTGCGGAATATGATGAAATTAGCTGCTATTGGCTACTATTTGCTCAATCAAATTACCTATAAATTATTTATAAAATATCATCCGCATTTCACTACTGCAATTAAGGAAAATATCATTACTAGCGACCACGTCCCCTTCATCAATGAATCGTTCATATTCTTCCAGTAAAAATGGCAAATAATGAATGAATTTATCAAATCTGCTTATACTTTTTGCAGAACTTAGTGTGCTATTAAAATAATTAATAGATTTAACAAACACAGGCAGACTATACAATAGCATATTAAGGTTAATAAGTAAGATACAATTAAGGAATTAATTAACGTGGTATAAAATATTTTCCACCAATATACACAGGTCGATAAAATGGGCAGAAAACGGGACGAACTTCTTCCCATAATTTTCTAAAATAATCCCCAATATCAATTTCCTTCATATATTAAAAGAATGTACTCTCTTTTAAATCATTATACTGCCACTCACCTGATACTCATAAAATTCCCCAGGCGTGTACTTCCCCCTGCCCAAAGCTACCTATATCAACCCCTAAATCCTCAATCGAAGAGTAGCATACTTCATGCCATCTGCCTCGCAAACTAATTCAGTCTACAACACACCCGACTAATTATCGCGTCGCCATCCCCCTGACAACACACTTCTTCAAGAACCACGAATCCACCCCCCGGAGCGGTACCCCTTAACAGGATCAGGCCGAGCGTCGTCCCAAATTGCGCTTCGCGGTAACGCGATAGACTTGCAAGCCGCGTCTTGGATCGAATTACCTAAGACAGCGCGAATAATGACGAGCGGGTGGCTGCCGGCCGAACGGTGGATCGATACGATCGATAAGAAAAAGGGAAAAACATAAGGGAACCACCCACCCCCTGCAGTGGAGCCACGGAACTTTTTGGCGCGCCCTGTAACCGTCAGCGTCATACCCTTTTCTTCCTGCAGTTCCGTAACGTTCTTCTGCTAACGCCGGTGTCGGCGTGACAAAGCAGAAGTGGGTGGACAGGGTGAGTGGAGCGCGGTCCAAAATGTGGCTCCTTCTCGCAGGACGCCGAGGACGAGGACGAGGACGAGGACGGCGGAAAGGAGGAGGAGGATGAGGTGGCGGTGTAGGAGGTAGTGGAGGACGGGGGGGTGTTCTAGGGACTAGCGCGAGGGCGGATCAATACAATCGCTAATCCGGTGCATTGTGAGGCGAGGCGTGGCGTAGCAAAGAGGCGAGGTGAGGCGGTGGTGGTCTTGCTTGCCTTCTCATCCCCCCGCGTCTCAACCGCCGGTTTCAACCCTCTCCATCCACTCACCCTTCCATCCCGTGCCTCCTCCTGCCGCTCTCTACGTTTCAACCCCTCGACGAGCCTGCCTCTGCCGTTCCTTCGTAGCCGTTCGGCCCACCCGCGCCCCTACAACGTCCGTTGCCTTCCACCGCCGGCACCGTCTTGCCGCACTTCCGTTTCCAACCCTTAACCTAGCCGTCGACGAACCAACAACCCCCTTGGCGAGCAACGGTGTAGGATCACCGACGCTCGCCTACGAAAACGTAACTCACGCCGAGAAGTAAATTCGTCTTTCGACGACGACCTTTTCCCGTCCTTTTTTGCCCGGAGTTTCCCATCTCGAGGAACTTCCTTCTCTTCCTTTTTTACCCTTCGCCTCGCTCTCTCACGCTCGCTCTATCTCTCTGTCGTATCCCTTCGGCCAGCGGGAGCGAAATCGACGATAAGGGAATCACGATGAATTAGGGCAATAAGGGATTTCAGTTATTCCGAAAGTTTTGCTCGGGCGGGATTTCTTGCGAGGCGGTTGAGATCTTTGGAAGTTCGATGTGCAAATTAGTTCAGCCTCGGGGGTGGAACGGAGTCATTCTTTGAATTGAGATGAATTTTTTCCAGATTAGTTTGTATCGTTTTAAGTTTCCTTGGGGAATGTAATAGAGCTTTTTGTAGAAAATACGTATGTGGTATATGATATAAATTAAGGGTAAAGATTGTCTTTTCCATCTTCTTCATTAAGTATTCTTTTACGATGCACAAGTTTAGCATCTTTTAAATATACGTCGAGATACTCGCTACTCCTAAAATCCTATTATAAATTGTACTTGTACATCATTTTGAATTTATACGGTACAAAGACTATTAGCCTCAGTGCTTTATCAAAAAAAAAAAAAAAATGGTGGTGTACTTGAAAGCAGTAGAAAATATTTATTCGAAAGTAAAACACCTCTTTTTGGGTATTAACTTTTTTGGAAGCCCTGGTGGACGCCAGCCAGTAAAAAATTCAGAGGGATTAAGGACAAAGTGAGAGAAGGTAAGAATGGTTAGTTGTAAATCCTAGTCTCGGAGGAACTTTAAAGATAAATGCTTCTCCGTCCACAACTCGAATATACAATTACACATACACACTTTCTTTATTTGAAAGTTGAACAACAATTATTTAATTTTGTATTTTTTTTTGCTTGAATCGTATGGTCTCGATACAATTACAAATAATAAAGAAATAATTTTATTCATGTCACAATTAACAGGGTTTTCATGAGTGACGCGTTAAACATTGCAATCTGTATTATTACATCTGAGAGTGAGTTCATGTTGGTTATAAAGTTTGCAGAATTAACACTGTGAAATACTATATTACTGTTAAGAGTATAATATCTTGCAACCCGGCTCATGGCTGTGAGGTAATAGCTCTGTAAAAGCACCAAGTGTAATTGCTGCTTATACAATAGCAGAAAACTGTGAGCACAACTACGAGTATAAATGCATTTAATTGCAACGACGCTTCATCCCTGTCAAGTTGTACACTTGCAATTTGCGTTTCTGAGAATTCAATCTTTCAACACTTCATTAAAGATGCTGTTCTTATTCTTGTCGAGTTCTCAACAATACAAAAAATGCACGATAGCGAAGATTGCCACGAAGACACTACTTTTAAATAATTCGATGAAAATGGTTACGAAATCTTTCAACTACGTACAGTAATCAGCGTTTCTACTGACAATTACGAGACTTACTGGGCTAGCAACCCTTAAGAAATTCCTTGGAAAAATCGTAGAACCAATCTTCAAGGTACAGAAGGAAACATAATCACTAAAATACAAATAAGAATTCTTATCTAGAAAATAACAAATTCCTCCACGACAAGGGGGTACTCTAATGGGGAAACTGAGGTTTATTTTCTTTATGCGGTAATTCAGCAACCCCCAAAAAGAACATTCTCCAATCTACAGCTCAGAAATCGTACTACACCCCCTAAATATAAAACAAACGTAATTAGCGCATGGAATATTCTATACCAATAAAAAGAAAATCAAAAGTAACCAATTACACAGAAGAAATACAACGTTCAACTACCCAAAGTCATGACTCCTTCCACTAGGTATGAAGTAAAGAACAAAATCTGCGATCCAGCAACCCCCCGAAGTCTATCCACAGAATTCCATCCAAGAATGGCGAAATGCTCCAGAAATATAGAACAACTACGAAGGGTTCCTCGCCAGTGGAACGTCCAACACCGCGGTCCCAGTAATTTCCAGCCCCGCATCCTTCACAGGACCGCCTGCTCTTAAGCGAGATGGACCCAAACAAACTCGTCTACGAGCAGCCGAAACTGTGTTACTAGAATAAACTCTACCCGACGCAGAAGCAATTTGCCAGCGTACACGTCGTCGCGAGAAACGAACGAACGGGCCATCGCCGCCGTTCCACGTAGGCGTGTGCGGGCGCTCGCGCGCGCGCCCGCGTGCACGCGTGAAACTCCTATTTGGTGGAGGCATTTACGTGTAAATGTATGTACAAGTTACCGCCGCGTTTGCCACCAGCAGCAGCGGCAAGCAACGCCAAGCAGGGAATTCCCTTTCGGTTGGCATCAGAAGTGGAAGAAAGTGCAATAAATTCGGCGTATAATACGACAAGGAAAACTTCCGCGACGGCTACGAGGTTGGTGGTGCACCAACAGTCAACCGACCGTTGACGAGGTGGGAGGCAGACTCCACCGAGCAAGAACACCGCGCAACAAGCGTCCGTTTTATTGTTCCTGAAAGATTCCCTCTTTATTGCACGCCAGACGGCCGATGTAATTCAACTCTGCTAAGTAGACGGGATGGATATTGCAAAGGTACGTCGCGATTAATAGCGGTAACTGGCTGGGCCCTTGTTCCTCTGATTCCTCGACTTGGAGCGTTTTCGAAATCGTTTTTCGGGATTTTCAAGATCTCGCGTCATCGTTGGAAAGTTTCGTTTATATGTGAAATAGGGGGATGATTATGTGTAAAATACGAGGGACTGTTATATAGATAATAAACAATCTCGATTGAATCTGATGTCCATTCGATATTCACTACTCATTTTTCTGCCTTTATCTGCGATGGAAATAATTCAAAATTAAATTGAGCCGATGCAAATGGGCTGCAGGAAATGGCAAAGATTTCATCCGCGACGGCGGGAGCTTTGAAAAGGAAAAAATAAACGGAACGAATGAGGAATTTTCGTCCTTCGAATGGCCATCTGAGGATGTGCACACGGATAGGGGCGTGTAGACGTGTAGAGTGGAGCCAGCCAATTATCAAGTGATTGCTCGCAGATTATAGGAAATGCAGTTCCACAAATGGGGGAGATGTGCATTGGCACACGTATGCCCGACTACTCACACATCTGCGCGATTCTCCACTTCCTCTTGTCGTATCCTTCGCGAATTGCCTATCGGTGTTTGCTGTCCGTCAACCAAGCCTCCAAAATTGTAGCTTACTTGGCAGGCTTTTAAACATCGATTTCCTGTTACACGTTATCCAACTCAAAGTGGATAAATATTAAGCGGAGCGTTGAGAAGACGATTATATATTTCATGCTCGAATCGAGTCTGATTCTACAAAGGGTCACCTAATTTCCTAGGCTATCTCTTTGGATTTCAAGAAATTGGAAAATGTATTTGAAAAAGAAAAAACAGGATTAGACGTCTTGATTTAAATCCTTTAACGTTTACTAAATGAAACTTCATTCTAATTCCTGTGTTTGCATATATTCTATATAGTATAAGGACTTCCTTTAACCCATGAAAGAAGAAAGTAATAAACTGGGGAGTTATTTATTACTGTAGCAAATGATTTCGAATCAGCTTGCACCTACACATATAAATGACTCTGAATCTTCCAGCATCATTGAAATATGATTGAAATCAAGATCTTGGAGGCTAACGACTGCTACTTCATTTAACTAGCAGTGGAACAATTGCCAGCAGCTGCGATAGCTTCTACCACGTCATTTAATTGAATGCACACACCTTTGTTCCAAAACTTAGGCAACCAATCGAAAAATCACCTTCCACCCTGATTCACGGAACACCCTACCTATCACTTTAAATCAGCCCCAAAAACCACTCTAAGCCCCCGGTGCAAGCAATTCCGCAGCAAGGGAGCAGAGAAACTTCTCCCCTTGCCGGCCAAAGAAATAACTAAATATGAATTTCCCCTCAATATCACGGGCCAGCTGTTTTCGTGGAAGTCGTAATACCGCGTCCGCTTAGAAAAAGACTATCGGTTATTAGACGACCCGTTTCCAACGGAGCACCGTGTCCAGCCTGTCTGCGCCAAGTTCTGCAATCGGCCCTCCCTTTTTCCCTCTCTTTCTCGCGACACGGTTGCCCTGTTCCACCCCGAACGGTAGTGCTCTTTTCCCACCCCCGCGCCACCCTCCTCGTCAGCCTCTCTCTCTCTCTACGCGCAGCCCTCTGTTTCTACCCTGCTTCCGGGTTTACCTCTTTCTGTACGAACGGCCGCTGCCTCAGCCCCTTCATCGCTCGCCACTCAGACTTCAATTAATTTCGCTGGTTCTGGACCGGCCGTTTTCCAATTTCGAGTTTCTCCGGTGAACGCGAAACACGGCCCTCGATACGATGAAATGGTCGCCGGCTCGAAGATCCGTCGAACGTGTGTCGGCTTGCGTCGGTGTGCACCCCCATCCCCCGCCCCCCTCCCTCGCCCCGCTTGCACTCGCCGTCGAAACTACCAGGCGGACGGACGAAGGACGGGAGGGTGAGAGGGTGGTTAACGCGAAAAATTAATTACATATGCACCCTGCCTGCGGTTTTCGGGCCGTACCACGCCTAAATGGCACGTAAGGGGCAGCTCTCGACCGAATTAACGGCCAGATTACACGCGGGACACAGGGGGCAACCCGTGTGGCGGGGGGGGGGGGGGGGGGGAGGGGGAGAGAAAAAGTTTGGCGTGACGTATGGACACCGTGCCAAAAACTCCTGATAAAATCTCGCGAAACTTTTCGAGCACGCACGGTGACGCTCGTAAATTCGTGGATTCCGATATGCGCCGACCTGGCAAGTTTTATGGGACTTTTGGCTGAATTTCTCGCCTTGCTGCGGTGTTTACTTGGTGCCGTCTGGTGGACGATGGAATTTAGGCCGGGCGCGGTGGTCACTGATGCCGGGGGGATAAAGGGTGTCGAGTATTGGCGAGGGAATGTGTGGGGATGATTTTAGAAGGGACAGCCTCGGGTAAGGGAATTAGTGTTTCGAAGATGGACCTGTGCTATGAATAGCGATGAGGCATGGATTTAGAAAATGGGGGTGATATGTTTATAAATTTTTCTGCATGGAGGTTTATATGTTTGTAGCCCGTGAGGCGTTGGTTTCATGCTCTTTATTAGGCCTTCGTTTGTAGTAAGAATTGAAGACGAGAAATTGAGTTTTTCCTTGGAATGAACGGTACCGAAACCATCAATGTTTATTTAATAATAGAGGAGAATAATTGAACTTGTACTTTAGATACTGTGCAGTTCTAGATTACACTTTGAAAATTTTGGATTTTGTTGGTAACTGCGATTCAAATTCGTGAAAAATATTCGGTATGGCTTGTTAGAAATATAACTGCGTTCAGCTCCAAGAAAGGAAATATTACTGCCTTTCTTTCTTACACGAAATCGCGGGCTCAGTTATTTAGCAACCCCTTTCCCTCGTCCGCCAGAGTAACAACCACGAAACACGAAAGACACCTATTCGAGCACCGCCAATGGGACGTTAACCTTTATTTACCCACAAGTTCCAAAGTTTATTGTCCCGTGAAACGTTCCCAGCATCTCATAACTCTGGTATATATTGTACCAGCAGTGCAACGTTATCTTCAATCATTCAGAACCTATTCGAAACCAAGAAAGCCTGTCCCGAAATAATCGAGCTGTGCTGCTATCACTAGTTCCTCCCCAGCAAAGAGAAAGTCTTTCGAGCTCACGAAGAGGGATTACGACCTGCACGATCGTTTTTTTTTTATGAAATTGGACTTGAAATTAATGGAGTTAAGCTGTGAGAAGAAACAACACCTAAACATTAACTGCTAATGGTTGGTCGTTATTCTAAGAAAAATGAGTACAAACACTACAGCCCAAAGTATTTTCATGGCTTTAGTATGAATTACTGTGATTTTTCAAGTAGCACAATAAATGCAATAAAAATTCAAACTCTGTAAGAAATATGTATTTTCTTGTGTATAATTATATTTTTCTTTTGGGTTTGCAATTCTTTGTGTATTTTCACTTTGATACTTTAATACAAAAAAGGGAGTTCGATAGTAGACTAAATCCAATTTCTACATGGGTGTTTCGAATATTTCTCTCATCTAGTTTCAAAATCTTAAAACTTGCCTAACCCTTCCCTGACTACAACTTATTATCCCTTCCCACTTGTAGTATACCTCCAGAAAATTATTCCAACAACATCAAACAACTCAGTATAATCTTCAACATCCCAATCTCTATTCCTACAAAAATGATTCACCATGGACGACTAAGATTCCAAAACTATCAACCCTCGTCTACCAACCACCAACCCCTAATTCCATCCATCAAACATTCATTCTACTCGTAATATTCTGGCCCTTCACACAAATTTCCATTATATTAATCCAGACATATTAATATCTTCCTTAAACTAGCATTATCTCTACCAACTGATTGTACTTTAAATGACAGAAGCCTCTCCTATAGAATGGCCCCTTCTTCTACAAAATCTGCAAAGCGAACCTCTTAGAACAAGCTGATTTCTCCAAGCTCAGTATCCTTGGCCGACGCGAGAAGACACGGTGTTCCCCGTGAAACCGCGCACAAAGGCGCCCATCACCGAGAGCTCGATCCTTCTATATCGAGGGCCACCGATTGATTTACAATGGCCGAAGGTGTGGCAGAATCCGACACCAATATCACGCCGATACTCGCCCGCGTGGACAATTATCCTGCTGGACAAAGGCTACGGGGGTGTACACTGGCTATCCCACACGCGCGTGCATGTGTGCGCCGCGTGGCGTGTAGCTGGCCCACGGCTCTTTACGCAGCTGACGCGGCTCGTATTAAGAATCGCGTGGGCCTCCGCACGTGCGTGGGCAAAACACCCGCACGTCGCGGCACACGCAACGACGCGAAGAAAACTCGGACGTTCCTCCAACGCGGAAAGAGGCTGGAGGAGCTGTAGTAAGAACCTACCGATATTTATCTGCCATTGAGGCAGATCGAGCATCTCGAGAGGAACGGGCAACGAGATCGTCACTCATAGTTGGAACTAGGGATGGCGGCTGAAAATCGCCTTCGCGTTGGGGTACGCCATGAATCGTAGTGGATTCGAGGGAAAGTATATAATGTTAGTAGGTATTAGCGAAGATCTGAATGGATGAGAATAGTTTGAATCGAGGAGGCAGAGTGAATTGTTTAGATTGTAATTAGGTGTTTTCAGTGATATGAAAAAGTTGCGAGGAAAGAAATGCCTTGTATCGTTGCAAGTTTCTTTGATAAGTTTCATGCTGGCTAAGTTTGGAGGTAGGTGGTGCAAGGGGAGTTTGAAATTAATTAATACGTTTGTACGCATGTATGAATGATTTTTGGATGCTGGTTGATGTATTGATCTGTTTAGAGGAATCTTTTATCCGGTATGATCACATGTAGGGATAATTTTTTTTACTAAATTGTGGTTTTTTGTTATCGTTTAACGATTAAACTTTGTACTGACCATCAGGTTCTGTGTTAAAATGATATTACTTAGAAGATAATTCCAATTGGATGTGGTATCTATGCATAGGTGAGTTTATACTGAATGAGTTATACTATTTTAATACATTAAGAAGAAGACTTCAATATGTTTTTGTGATTGTCTGTCGCCTAAACACATTCGAACGATAAACTCTAGGATCATGAAATATGCCTCAGCTCATTATGCCTGACTAATCCAGATAAATGTGACCACTTGCACATTCAAAAAAACAAAACGGAAAAAATATTTTTTATAAAACCAGAATTTAAATTTTGGGCGAAGCCGAGTAGTAAAGCTAGTATGCTATAAATCAGAATGTCGATCCCTACGATAAATAATTAATTGGCCTTTCTCTCGAATATTATAGTACAACATCTACGAATTTGCAATTTTGTGTACACGAATGATTGAAATTTATCTCTCCCTCTTCTCCCCTTGTTTCAGTAAAAATATTTGGAATTGTGAAGAAGGGCAAGAGGAAGAAGAGGTGAGGTTGTCTTATTCAGCACGTAGAGGCGGGACGAACCAAGACATACCTAAACTTGTCGGTCATGAAGGAAGAGATGACGACTGGTTGCTATTCGTGTACATATGCCCCGAAGAACGTACCATAGTTGTGGCTTATTCGATGATTACTTAGTATTTACGAGCTCATTATTACGTGAAGAACAATGGACGTGCAGGGCGGAAAAGAATCAGAAGTGTGGAGCTGCGGTATATATAAATACCTGCAACTTCTTAGTACTTTGAAATTTAAGTCCAGTCAATTTGAACTTCAGGTATGAATCATTTCATTGAAATAAAAATATTCCCCACTGTTATCGTAAATCCTATAGATTTTATATGAAAGAAATGCATAGCAACAGCTTATATTCAGATTTTCACAGATTTGTCTGGTCTATTAATCTCTAACGTGGATTATTTTCTGCTTTGTTCCTTAAAGTCACTAGGTATATGTCGCTTCGAAAATTTTAAATTGGGATAAAAGATTTGGACATTCGAAAACTTTGGGGACTCTAACATACGAAGAGACTAACGTAATATTAATCAAAATTTATACTCTAATATAAGAAAAAGATCCTGATTATTAAAAACTTCATTTACGAAGTCACAGATTATTCTCAGAAATACAATACAGTGAAACCCGATTTTATAATACAAAATAAATTAGTATTTAGTTAATTAAAATAAACCTCATTTGACATTTTATATTCTACTCTGATTCATCAGTAAATCTTTCCTATCACGAGACCCAACTCCGAAGCTAAGTTTTATTTATATTTAATTGAATTATCAAATATTTTTCTAAAGTCATTTTTCTAAATCATAAAGTTATATTAACACTATGTTACTTCACGAGATCGTCACTATTTTTTCGAATCATATTAAAGTAGATGATTGCGCGGGGTTCGTTGTCAAAAACGTTTGAAATTTATGCAAATTAAAAGTTTGATATTGAAACTGTACTTTAATATTATCAATTATTTCCTACGTTCTTCTATTGTAAAAATAAATTTTAAATATTTACATACTAAAACGCTCAAGTCCAATACGATTAACGAGAGATCACATAATTCATAAATTCAATAGGAAAGGAATAAAGTGCAGACAGAATATGCACAGCCATCTAATGATGCACTACTGCATTAGAACAGTTGATGTACTCCATGAAAGCTAAGGAAACATTACCGACATAACATTGTGTAGATTTCTATAAATTATTAGCTATTAGTTATCATAGCAGAATACAGTCATCGATGGTCTATTCCAAAAACGAAGTATAGGATAGACCTATCACCTTATGGATGGTCGTGTTGCAACCCAAACTGTGTTACCGACCCATAATTTGAGGACTGAATGTAGTGGCATCTTTAATTGAAACGTAATTATTGTAGTAATACAGCCGAAGTATAGCAAATGCTTAAGCATGCGGCATCCTCTACTAACCTATATAGTAGCTAGTAAAGGATGCCGAATGCTTAAGCAATTGCTTAAGAATAAGTAGCGACTATGAATACCGGTCATAGCTCCTTTCAGTCTCTCAAGCCTTTGCATATATGTAGCGCACAAAAGTTAAAAATGATTAGTCACATCGTGATATTCCGTCTGGTATTCCCAATTAGCTCTTATCTGTATCGTCACAGACCAGGTATAGAATAGACCTTTCACTCTATTGTCTTCCGTGTCACTCGATTTTGGGGCTCAAGAGCCCCATTACCATTTCCGTGCCGCATCCAACCTTAACGGCTAAGCATGAAATAAGAGTGCAGCGCTATAAGCGGTAGGAATGGAAGTTATAATAGCGGTAAGAATTTACATACAGGGTGTCCCGATGTCAAATTAATACAGCATTTTTAAAAGGCAAATAAATTTCTTAATTTCTTTATTAATCAGCAACTCTACAGACTTATACAACGGAGAAGCATTGTACAACTTCGCTCACGACGTAACGAATCTCTGCTATCTTATAATTCCCTAATAAATTATTTGCGGACATGGGTTTATATAACTTTTCAACTTTTTCAATTGTTTTCAACCGTATGCCCGGGATATGTACTCTGTATACAGATATACACTTTCCTTTATCATTTTGAACCCTTCCTATAATAACTAATTAAAAAATGATTAATCAATTATGGTAATCTTATGATATGTGTCTCGTATCAAGCAGCAGAGTAGTGGTGGACCCATGCCTACATATACGCGTAACTCTACACAATCAAATCGTTCCGAAGTCTTTAACAATTTTTCCTGACCAAAGGGTTGCTTTCCTTCATATGGCTTCTTTCAAACATTATCCCTTTTCAACGTGCAGAGTACGTTGATGTAAAAAAAATTGGTAAATTTGTCGAAAAGCTACCTATTCACCGATTTCAATGACCTTCACATATGTTTTCAATGTCGTCATTCTCAATGACATTTCTCTTTAAACTTTTTAATTCTAGTGTTAAGTAAAGTTTTTTGCGAATATTTCGTAATCCAAAGCCGACCGCCAAAAAGTTTAAAGGGAAATGTTGTTCAGAATGATGACTTTGACAACATATGTGAAGGTCATTGAAATCGGTGAGGAGTTTCGAGATGTTTACCAAAAAATTTAACATTAATTTTCAATGTTATAAACAATTTCGCGGACAATTTTTTTTACAAATGTCCACCGAACCAGAGGTGTAGATTCATCCCCCAAGAGCAACGACCAATAAATTTTCTACACACTGTGCAATGAATGTGGAAAATGAGTAGATAGGAGTCTTCTGTGGGAGCGAGTACTGTTAGAAAGAGTGACGTGTGACGTGATTTCGGTGTGACTGATTTTTGGGGTGTGTGATTGTGGCAAGAGTGAGGTGTCAGGCAGCGCGCAAACAATGGTTGAGGGCCTCAGCCTGAGGGGGTCGCGTCGCGGCAACAATAATCTGTATAGACCAGGGGTGTCGAACTTCCCCACTTCGAGAGCCGCACGAGTCAGGCCCCCGGTCAGCCGGTTCCCCCACTTATTTTTCTCCAGGCGTTGCACGACACACGGCAGGGAGAGAGTGCGGCACCCGGAGGAGAAATTCAGCAGAAGTAGGTGTGGAGGGGGCCGTTCTCCTACGGCTCTACGGAGCAGGCGAAGAGGAGAAGGAGCCACTGCGGCCCGCGAGCCGCTAGTTCGACACCCCTGGTATAGACGGTCATCAGGTAAGTGGTTGGGGAAAACCCAAGTGGTGTAAACGATACTCCTGCAGGTCAAGATACTAAATGTCATTTTCGCTTCTCCTTTTGGAACCATTTTAGCTTCCGACCTTTTGCCTGCTGTCTAACATCTAGACCAGGCCTTCCCAAGTATAGAGCTGTACGAGTACTTGAATATTCGGGTAGCTTGAAATCCGAACCAATCCGAGACTCGGTTTCCAAGCCGAGCCAGGTACCCGAAAGAACCGAGCGGCTCGGATAGAACCAAGTACTTGAATTTTTCCAAACGGCCCGAAAGAAATCGGGCAGCTTGAAAAGCAAGCGAGTGGGCCGTAAGAAGCCGGGTGGCTTGGAATGAAACGAGCGGTCTGCTCGACCTTCATTCGGACCGCTCGTTTCATTCCAAGCCACCCGGCTTCTTACGGCCCGCTCGCTTGCTTTTCAAGCTGCCCGATTTCTTTCGGGCCGTTTGGAAAAATTCAAGTACTTGGTTCTATACGAGCCGCTCAGTTCTTTCCGGTACCCGGCTCGGTTCGGTTTTTCAAGCCGAGTCAGGCTCGGCTTGCTTTTTCTGGGTACTTGAACAGCTCTATCCAAGTAGGGGAAATGTTCTCCCGAAACACATGTTTCGGTTCTCCCTCCAACGCTGCGCCTTCAGCTAAGGTGGGACGATTCCTACTGTCCTCTCTCTCTCTCTCTGCTTCGAAGCGGCGTTACTGTCTCCTCTGAGAGAAGGAGTGTTGGAAGGAGAACCGAAACATGCGTTTCGGGAGAACATTTCCCCTATTTGGGAAGGCCTGATGTAGACATCGAAAAAATAGTTTGGAATGGTTTTAAGAAAAAATGTTTTCAACAAAAGTTACTCGTTTTCTAACGTGGATTACGAAAATAATTGGTTCCACCCCCGTTTTAAATACAAGGAGAGATGATGCGAGCCAGTATCAATACAGATTTAAAAGCACAGGAAATTTGAAAATCCTGGGCATTTCTCCCTTCTTAACGGTATTCCAACCCCTTCGAGTGTCAAAAACCATAAAATTCACCGGTGTTCGGCGAGTTGCCAGCGACTGCTGGACAGCAGTGTTGCCCGAGCTTCGAGAATTTTTGGATGGTCTCGTTCAAATTAACGTCGCCAAGAGTTGTGTGGAATTTCCCGGCCCAGGTAAGCGAGCCGCGCACTCCGCTTTTATGATCGGTCTACCACTCGCACCCCAGATTATTGTAATGAGGTTTGAAAACAATGTCGACTGTCAATGTTCCATTTTTCAGAACCACAATGAGTATCTACAGTTCTATTTCTGTACGATTGTTCACTTTCTATTTAGACGCGCGCTTTGCATTTTAGTGAACACTGAAAATACTTAGGGATGGTAAAGACTTTTCACGCCTTCACGTGGCCCATCCCGTTAACTCTATTACTTCAATGTTTTCATGTTTTAACATTAGCAGATTCACTTTGAAGTAACGGGGGAACTAAAGTGAAAGAAAGGCACTTGTGGTGTACATACTATTGTTTAAATGTTGCGCCGAATACAGTAATTCGTCGTTAGTGTCACGTTTTTACCATGCGTTATAATCACGCTCACTATCCCCACCATTTCATGGCATCCTTCAGTCGAGAGTGAGAGAATCCGATATATGCGAGACAGAACAAAAGAGACGACGCGAAGTTGTCGTCGGCACGAAATAGTATCCGCATCGCGTTAGTATCACGCTGCCAGCCCCGATCGTCGCATTACTGTATATTGTATAACATTGTTAGGTTTAGGTTTAGGTTTCCCCCCCCCCCCCTCCCTGCCCTATGCGCGCTTCGTCGTAGCGGGGTGGGAGGGGAGGGGCCCTCCCCCCCTGCACACCCGTCCTATGCGCGCATTGATGGCGTTGCGGGATGCGGTGGTGCAGGTTGCCCCCCCCCGTTTCCCCCCCTCTCTCCTCCCGCCCTATGCGCGCTTCGTCGTAGCGGGGTGGGAGGGGTGGGGTCTGTCCCTCTTGTGCCCCACGGCCTGTCCTATGCGCGTTTCGGACGTATGCGGGATGGGACGTGGTGGCACCCGTCCTCCCCCTCCATGTTGCCCCCGTCCTAGCGCGCATGTGCGTACGCGGGACGTGGAGGTGCAGGATGACCCTCCCCCCCTTTTTTCCCCCTGCGCCCCCCATCCTATGCGCGCCTTGGCGTATGCGGGCTGTGGGGGTGCGGGTGGCCCCCCCCCAAGTCTTCCACCCTTCAATTCTCCTCCCCAGGTTTTCCCCCCATCCCTGCGCGTCCCTGACGCATGCGGGATGGTGGGGGACTTTCCCCCTCCTTGTCGCCTCCCCCCCTCCCCGTTCCGTGCGCTCTGTTGCGTATGCGGGACGGGCGTGTGATCGTCTGTCCTTCCTTTGTGTGTCCTCCCACCCCATGCGCGCTTTTGCGTATGCGGGGTGGGCTGCGTGTTTGTTCTTCCCTGAGTCCCTGTTGTCCCCCCATCCCATGCGCGCCTTGGCGTATGCGGGATTGGTGGGTGACTCTCCCCGCCCTCTTCCCCTCCTAGTTGTCTCCCTCCCTCCCTCCTCATCCCATGCGCGCTTCGGCGTATGCGGGATGGGTGTGTACTCGTGTATCCCTCCTTGTGTCCTCCCATCCCATGCGCGCTCCGGCGTATGCGGGATGGGTGTGTACTCGTGTATCCCTCCTTGTGTCCCCCCATCCCATGCGCGCTCCGGCGTATGCGGGATTGGTGGGTGACTCTCCCCGCCCTCTTCCCCTCCTAGTTGTCTCCCTCCCTCCCTCCTCATCCCATGCGCGCTTCGGCGTATGCGGGATGGGGGTGTACTCGTGTATCCCTCCTTGTGTCCCCCCATCCCATGTGCGCTTCGGCGTATGCGGGATGGGGGTGTACTCGTGTACTCGTGTACTCGTGTATCCCTCCTTGTGTCCTCCCATCCCATGCGCGCTTCGGCGTATGCGGGATGGGTGTGTACTCGTGTACCCCTCCTTGTGTCCTCCCACCCCATGCGCGCTTCGGCGTTTGCGGGATGGGCTGTGTGTTCGTCTCTTGTTCGGTGTGTCCGGGGGCGCGTTTCCCCTCCGTTGCCCGTAATCCCCCCGGTCTACAATCTTGTGGGCGCCGTTGACGCCTGTGGGTGCCCTCGGGTGCGGTGGCAGTACCTGGAAGTTACGATATACCAGCACAAAGAATTCCGAGCCCAACTTCTGTTCGGTCCTTACCTGATGGTGAGGGTACGCTATGCGCTGTGCTGGATACGGCCGGTGTGCCTGCTGCATCTGAAATAAAGAAGAAGAAGTAAGAAGTAGATTGGGTTATTATCCACGGGAGTAGTACCCCCCCTCGGGTGGTTCCCTCCCCCCCCTTCGCTGTTGCGATGGGACGGGTGGGGCCCTCCGTTGGGGTCCCGACTTTTATTGACCGGAGTGCGGACTCCGTACTGGACGGGAGAAAGAGCAACACCCATTGGGTGTGACCCACACGGCCTGGGATGGGACCCTCGGCAGTATTAAGGGTCCGGCCGCTTTGTTTAACTGCTACGACCGTTCATCGGGTCAGAGTGTTTGGCGAAATCCGCTGGGCGGTAGGGCCGTCGCCCTTAAGACATACCGTATGATTATGTCAGAGAAAAGCCGAGCCTCGGATGAAAAAAACTCGGCGATCCCTGAGATAATGGCGGGGCCCTCGCGCAATGATGGTAGCGTGATGGGAGGTAGTACAGCCATTGACACCGTGCTGACGCAGCGGGCCGGTGCCACCGGGGAGGCCTTCCCGGAAAAAGCCACAGCTGTGGACCATGGCAAGTTGTATAAGGATAACGAGAATGATAATGATCGGATTGATGCGATAGGTGGGGTCGATGCATGGCTGCAGAGGGCCAAATCGGTGAGGGATTTGGGATCATGCATCATCCCGGAGACCCCCTCACCCAAGGAGAAAGCGGTGAGGAGGCTGGGTCAGCCTCCGTTTGACCAGGTGCACCTCCCCCCCTCGGGTGGTGCCCCGGAGGACTCGCCTTCGGGGATTTTCAAGGGAAGGGGCCTGGTAAGGACCCCTCCGCCCGTGACACTGTCCGGTAGCGGAACCCAGGTGTTGGCCCCCAGGAACAAGAGTCCAGTAGTGGAGGGGAGGGACAGCTCGACCTCGGGGGCTGGCGAAGTTGGTGAGGGCCTGGGTGGTAACCCGCGCGAGGGGGATGGGTTGCTGGCTGTTGCGGCGAACTTGGCGGTGCCACCCATGCATGGTGTGAAGGCCATGGTCACCGCTACCCAGATCGGGGGCGGCGTATCGGACGGGGCCTCCGGCCTCCGTCTGGCCGAAGCGGTCGCCCTCCTGAGGGATGTGATAGGGGAGTGTAGTAAGGCCACCAAGGAACTCTCCGAGAGGAAGACGGCCTCAAAGGTCGCCTCGGCGAAGTGGGTGGTCGGACTCCTCAGCATAGTGACCAGGAGATGCGAAAGGGCGGTGAACGCGGTTACGGAGGTGGCCGCTGCGGGGGAGGTCCCCGGGTGGAGGGGGGCCCCCAGGAAGCAGACAAAGGAGCGGGGTACTCAGAGCTCCCCCCAGGCGGGCCGGGCTATGGACGCGGGCGGGAGTATTCCCCTATCCACACTCTCAGGCGGCGTGGTGTCTAGGCCCCCTGGAGCGGGGGTGAGTAAGAGGATCAGGGACTCTCCGCCTCCCCCGCAGGAGGCAAACAAGAGGAGGGCCTTGACGGAGGTCGGTGAGGGTCCGCCGTCGGGCCCGGGCCCCCCTACCCCTCCCCCCCCGGCCGAGAGAGCCGGGGTGGGGGTAGCACAGTTAGAGGGAACCGCACTCCTGGCTCCTCCCGCTGAGGAGGGGGTACAGCCGGGTAACGAGAGGGCGAAGGAGGGGCCTATGGTCGCGGTAAAAACCAAGGGCCAGATCAGGAGGGAGCGCAGGGAGGCGAGGGCGAAAGACTTGCAAGCCCAGAAGCTCGCTGCTGGCCTAACTACAGGGCAGTGGGAGCTCGGACAGGGCCTCCCTCCCCAACAGTGGCCGCTGCTACAGCCGACCTTGTCGGCTATGCAGTCGCAGCTGTGGCCGCAGTGGCCCTCTCCTCCTCAGGGGCCCGACCGAGCGGCTCATCGAATGCAGTGGCCCCCTCTGCTGGGGCAGCAGGGGCAGCAGCAACCGTCGCTGCAGATGCCGCTGTTGCAGCGGGGCCAAGCGCAACCGCAACAACAGCAACAGCAACAGCAGCAGCAGCCCCAACCCCTGCATGCGCAGCAACAGCAACAGCAGCGGCAGCAATCGCTGCGGCTTCAGCAGCAACAGCAACAGCTGCAGCTACAGTGGCCGCAGCGGGAGCTGTCCCGAAACCAGCCGCTGCTGGCACAGGGGGGGCTGGTGGGGTCACCCGGGACTCCCGGCGGACCCAGGGGGGCAAACACTAATGTTAGGGGCGGACAGGGGGGGAAAAAGATCCCCCCTCCTCCCCCGAAGCCCCCCCCTCAAGCGAGGAGAAGACCTGAGGCGATCCTTGTAAGGGTTCCCCCAACGGCGACATACTTAGAGACATACAAGCTCCTCCTTTCGAAGGGCAGGGAGACCCTGGCGGGGGTCAAAGGTGTTAGGAAGTCTCATCAGGGTCATATCCTACTAGAGATTGAGAAGGGCACGAGTGCGGAGACTCTGGCCCAGAGCATTAGAGGCAAGATCGGAGCAGGGCTGGTCTGCACGCCGCTGCTGAATAGGGTGTCCCTCGAAATAAGGGACTTGGACCCTATGGTGGAGGGCCATGAAATCCTCCAAGATCTGGGAGAGGCCCTTAGGGTCCCCCCCGAAGGGCTCAAGCTGAAGACCCTGAGGCTGGGTCCCAGGGGCACCCAGACAGCGGTGGTGGAGGCAGCCCTTAACGACCTGAACAACCTTCGCGAGGGCGGGGTTCGCTTCAGGTCGGGCCTCACATGGGCCAGGGCCAGAGTCCTCCCTCGCATTACGAGGTGCTTTCGGTGTCATATGGGCGGACACATGGCGAGGGAGTGCCCTACCGTGGAGGAGGGGAAGGAGCTTTGTAGGCGGTGCGGGGCGACCGACCACCTTATAGCTAGCTGCTCCAACCCTCCTAAATGCGGTATATGCTCGAAGGAGGGGCTGATTGGGCCTAGGACGGCCCATGTCACGGCGTCCCTGGCGTGCCCGTCTAACAGGCCGCCAAACGGTGGAAAGAAACCCGGGACGGAGCCGAGGGGTCATGGTGGTAATGGCCCGGGGCATGGACCTTAGGATCGCCCAGGTAAATCTTAATAGGTGCCGCCTTGCACAGGACATGATGGAGCATACCATGTCCGAGCTGGCGGTAGATGTGGTCATTATTTCTGAGCCCTACCGCCAGCAGAAGTATTGGTTTAACGATGCGAGCGGGGATGCGGCCATCTGGGTCACGGGTTTTAATGGCCACTTTGCGACAAGGTGGCGCCCGGTGGTCGCTAACGGAATAGCGGCCGTTAGCTGGGAGGACAAGGTCCTCGTAAGCTGCTATTGTTCCCCGAAAACCAAGCTCCCGGAGTTCGGGAGCTTCTTGGACACGATTGAGGGGATTCTGGTCGAGAAGAGAGCTGCGGGTCTCGGAGTCGTGCTGGCGGGGGATTGGAACGCTAGGTCCCCCGCCTGGGGGGGTTGCCGTCAGGACAGGAAGGGGACGGCAATCCTGGACCTGTTGGGGAGGCACGGTTTGGTGCCAGTTAAGCTCCCCGACAGGTTCAAGCACACCTTTGAGCGCAATGGGCGCAAGTCGTTCATCGACATTATGTCGGTGGATCGGGTCACCGCCAAGGGTATGAAGGGCGAAGTCCTCAGGCAGCCCTCGTACTCGGACCACAGCTACGTGCTCCATAGGATCAGGAGGGCGAGAGGCCCTGCACCGGCTGTGGTCTGCCGGCGATACTCGGTCAAGGGATTGGATCCTGACGTGGTGACCGAGGTGTACGAACATCTGAGGCACCAAGGGTCACACGGTCGGGGGGTACCGGTACCGGCCGAGGAACCGAGGGCTGATAAACTGCAGAGGACCCTCGAGGAAGTAACTCGTTCCACCTTGCCGCTCAAGTCTCTTCCGCGGGGTTCGCGGAAACCTAATGGCTGGTGGAACGAGGACATCGCCGAAGCCCGGAGGGAGTCCTTCCGGAAACGGAGGTCCTTCCAGACAAAGAGAAAGAGGAAGGCCTCGGATGTTGAGGAGGCCAGACAGGCATATCTGGACGCCTGCAAAACGGTCCAGCGGAAGATCTGGAGGGCCAAAGAGGCCCAATGGAGGGACCTCCATGCGCTGGTGGACGTCGACCCCTGGGGGAAGCCTTATAAGGTCGTTATGACACGTTTGAAGGAGGCCCCCCAGAGGCTTGTGATGTCACCAGCGCAGGTCCGGGAAGCTATCGGGACCCTCTTTGTCACCCTCCCGGCACTAGCAATACCCCCCCCTTATCTCCCCTCAGGGATGGGGGGTGCGCCTAGCCGGGGGGTGGCTGTGCCCGACAGCGAGGATATTGCGCGGACCATAGGGGGCGTCGACGATGCAATGGTGCGGGATGCCGTGGGGCGGATTAAACTTAACAAGGCCCCCGGCATGGACGCTGTCCCGTCCGAGGTGGTCGCCTGCATCGCGAGGGCGTTCCCCTCGGAAATCAAGGAGATGGTCCGTGATACGCTGAGGCGGGGGACTATTCCCCCGCCCTGGAAACGGGCAAGAGTGGTCCTGATCCCGAAGCCGGGTAAGGACTCCATGACTCCTGGGGCTTATAGACCAATCAGTGTGCTCCCCGCCTTGAGTAAGGTGTGGGAGCATATTATGAAGGCGGTGATCGAGGGCCAGATTGGCAGGGACCCGTTCCACCCTAGCCAGTTCGGGTTTAGGAGGGGCTGTGGCACGGTAAACGCAATCTTGGAAGTCACCAGCTTCGCTGAAGGCTGTGTGGCTAAAACTAAGAGCCGTATCTGTGCCATGGTTACCCTCGATGTAAAAAATGCGTTCAATACCCTGGCCTGGGACCTGATCCTTGCGGAGCTGGACAGGAGAGGGGTGTCGAGGGCGGTGGCGAGAGTTATGAGGGACTACCTCTCTGATAGGTGGGTGACGGCCTACACCCCTCAGGCACGCGTCGACAGCCAGATCGTGGCGGGTGTCCCGCAGGGATCGGTCCTGGGCCCGTTCCTATGGAACATTGTATACGACGGGGTTGTAACCGACCTCAACACATTGGGGCGGTTCACGAAGGCGGTTGCCTATGCGGACGACCTTGCCCTGTTGTTCTCGGCAAGGGATGTGCCACAACTAGAAGCGATGATGGGGGCCGCGATGGGCAAGGTCAGGCGTTGGTTTGGGACGGCCGGCCTGGAGATTGCCACGCATAAGACGGAAGTGGTGCTGTTGGCTGGCTTAAGGTCAGCCAAGATTCGGGACTTTGACGTCCTAGGGGCGAGATGTGTCTCGGGGCGGTCACTGAGGTACCTTGGTGTGACGTTGGACTGCAGGAGGCGATTTAAATCCCATCTTGTTGACGCGACGCAGCGAGCAGATAAGCTCGTGGGTGCGCTTGCGTCCCTCCTGCCCAACACCAGGGGCCCCTCGAGGCACGCCAGGCGCCTTTATTACGCGGTCTGGGAGTCGGTGGTCCTGTATGCCGCACCGGTCTGGGCCGGGGCCTTAAAGGTCAAGGTCAACAGGGCCATCTTGAGACGGGCGCAACGGTCGGCCCTGGTTAGGACCACCACCGCTTACCGGACCGTGGCGCACCAGGCGGTTTGTGTCCTGGCTGGCAGAATGCCCCTGGACGTCAAGGCCACGATGATGAGGGCTGTGTTCCTTGCCTCCGCGGGGGACACGGTTGGTAGGGGTCCCCCCGATAATGCGGGGGCGGCTGCGAGGATCACGGCCTGCAAAAGGAGCGCCATGGAGGAAGCCATGACAGCGTGGCAGTCCCTCTGGGACGAATTTGATAAAGAAAACTGGACGAGGAGGTTGGTGGCCTCCGTCCGGACCTTCTGCGAGGGGAGCGAGCTGCCCCAGATGGATTTCTGGACCATGCAGCTCCTAACCTCGCATGGATCCTTTGCCTCCTTCCGGGTCCGAATCGGCAGGGCCAGTTCCGCGGTGTGTGGCGACTGCGGTGCTGCCAGGGACGATGCAGAACATGTTCTGGTCGCCTGCCCCTCCTATAACTCAGAACGTGCTGAGCTGGAGGGGGTCCTGGGTGCACCGGTCGCGGTCGCCACGGTAATAGAGTTGGCCGCGGGCTCGGCCGAGAAGTGGACGGCCTTTAGGGCCTTTGCTGAGAAGGTTATGGGCGATAGAGCCCGTAAGGAGGTCGAGTTAGAAAGAAAAAACCGTGAAGAGCAGGGCAGACGGGCCCGGGAGGAGGCGGCTGCCAGGGCGCTCCTCAGAAGGCGGAGGGCCGGGAAGAGGAAGAACGGCCCTCCGGCCGGGGGTGGAAACCCCAGGCCGGCCAAGGTGAGGAGGATAACCCCCGTCGGGGGGACTTTAGTCCCCTGGCTTACGGCCAGTGGGCGATGATCCATGGCCGCCGGGGACGCATTATACCCTCCCCCTTAACTTGGTGCAGTGGGTCCCTATCGACGCGATTCCGCGTCTATACCCCGTCGTGTAACCGGGTGTTGGCATGTTAATTATTTATTCACTCAATCAGTTTGTCATGTATATATTTATTTATTTATTTTATAATCCTGTCCCCGTGTTTATTCTTTTATCCGTGTATTTATATCGTCACCGGTCTTGTGTCTTATTTTATCCCCTGACTATTTATAATTTTACTCGCGTATTTATTTCGGCACCGCTTTACGGTGTTTTATATTTTTTATACATTGACTCTCGTGTTTCTACCCGCGTATTTTTAATCGTCACCGCTTTTTGGTGCTTTATATTTTTTATACAATGACTCTCGCGTTTTTACCCGCGTATTTTTATTCGTCACCGCTTTGGTGTTTTATCCTATTTATTTATTTATTATTATTTATATATATACCTCTGCCATAGCCCAGTCGTGCTCTGACACCCCGTTGGTGTTTGGGCGTGGGTCGTTCCCGCGCCCCCGTGGTGGTACCCCCCCCCCGTCGCTCCGTATGGGCGGCGGTGGGCCTATGGCGGATGTCGGTAACGGCAAATTCGTTACCGACGAAGGTGTGAACCCTTCCCACCCGCGGGTGGGAGGCTGGGGGGGCAGTAATATATTAAGCCCCCCCCCCAGCTGAAGGGCTGTGCAAGGCGGCACCTAGAGGTGGGTTTTTAGTGGGTAGCCGGGAATATCCCGGGAGTCCCACATAACCCCGGTACTACTCGCGCCGGGGTATGCATAAAGCATTTTCCCCCTCTATAAAAAAAAAAAAAAAAAAAAAAAAAAAAAAAGGTTTAGGTTTAGGTTTAGGTTTAGGTTTAGGTTTAGGTTTAGGTTTAGGTTTAGGTTAATATTAAAAATTAAACCTAAACCTAAACCTAAACCTAAACCTAAACCTAAACCTAAACCTAAACCGAAACCTAAACCTAAACCTAAACCTAAACCTAAACCTAAACCTAAACCGAAACCTAAACCTAAACCTAAACCTAAACCTAAACCTAAACCTAATCCTAACAATGTTATATACAGTAATTCGTCGTTAGTGTCACGTTTTTACCATGCGTTATAATCACGCTCACTATCCCCACCATTTCATGGCATCCTTCAGTCGAGAGTGAGAGAATCCGATATATGCGAGACAGAACAAAAGAGACGACGCGAAGTTGTCGTCGGCACGAAATAGTATCCGCATCGCGTTAGTATCACGCTGCCAGCCCCGATCGTCGCATTACTGTATATTGTATAACATTGTTAGGTTTAGGTTTAGGTTTAGGTTTAGGTTTAGGTTTCGGTTTAGGTTTCGGTTTAGGTTTAGGTTTAGGTTTAGGTTTAGGTTAATATTAAAAATTAAACCTAAACCTAAACCTAAACCTAAACCTAAACCTAAACCTAAACCTAAACCTAAACCGAAACCTAAACCTAAACCTAAACCTAATCCTAACAATGTTATATACAGTAATTCGTCGTTAGTGTCACGTTTTTACCATGCGTTATAATCACGCTCACTATCCCCACCATTTCATGGCATCCTTCAGTCGAGAGTGAGAGAATCCGATATATGCGAGACAGAACAAAAGAGACGACGCGAAGTTGTCGTCGGCACGAAATAGTATCCGCATCGCGTTAGTATCACGCTGCCAGCCCCGATCGTCGCATTACTGTATATTGTATAACATTGTTAGGTTTAGGTTTAGGTTTAGGTTTAGGTTTAGGTTTCGGTTTAGGTTTCGGTTTAGGTTTAGGTTTAGGTTTAGGTTTAGGTTAATATTAAAAATTAAACCTAAACCTAAACCTAAACCTAAACCTAAACCTAAACCTAAACCGAAACCTAAACCTAAACCTAAACCTAAACCTAATCCTAACAATGTTATATACAGTAATTCGTCGTTAGTGTCACGTTTTTACCATGCGTTATAATCACGCTCACTATCCCCACCATTTCATGGCATCCTTCAGTCGAGAGTGAGAGAATCCGATATATGCGAGACAGAACAAAAGAGACGACGCGAAGTTGTCGTCGGCACGAAATAGTATCCGCATCGCGTTAGTATCACGCTGCCAGCCCCGATCGTCGCATTACTGTATATTGTATAACATTGTTAGGTTTAGGTTTAGGTTTAGGTTTAGGTTTAGGTTTCGGTTTAGGTTTCGGTTTAGGTTTAGGTTTAGGTTTAGGTTTAGGTTAATATTAAAAATTAAACCTAAACCTAAACCTAAACCTAAACCTAAACCTAAACCGAAACCTAAACCTAAACCTAAACCTAAACCTAAACCTAAACCTAATCCTAACAATGTTATATACAGTAATTCGTCGTTAGTGTCACGTTTTTACCATGCGTTATAATCACGCTCACTATCCCCACCATTTCATGGCATCCTTCAGTCGAGAGTGAGAGAATCCGATATATGCGAGACAGAACAAAAGAGACGACGCGAAGTTGTCGTCGGCACGAAATAGTATCCGCATCGCGTTAGTATCACGCTGCCAGCCCCGATCGTCGCATTACTGTATATTGTATAACATTGTTAGGTTTAGGTTTAGGTTTAGGTTTAGGTTTAGGTTTCGGTTTAGGTTTCGGTTTAGGTTTAGGTTTAGGTTTAGGTTAATATTAAAAATTAAACCTAAACCTAAACCTAAACCTAAACCTAAACCTAAACCTAAACCTAAACCTAAACCGAAACCTAAACCTAAACCTAAACCTAATCCTAACAATGTTATATACAGTAATTCGTCGTTAGTGTCACGTTTTTACCATGCGTTATAATCACGCTCACTATCCCCACCATTTCATGGCATCCTTCAGTCGAGAGTGAGAGAATCCGATATATGCGAGACAGAACAAAAGAGACGACGCGAAGTTGTCGTCGGCACGAAATAGTATCCGCATCGCGTTAGTATCACGCTGCCAGCCCCGATCGTCGCATTACTGTATATTGTATAACATTGTTAGGTTTAGGTTTAGGTTTAGGTTTAGGTTTAGGTTTCGGTTTAGGTTTCGGTTTAGGTTTAGGTTTAGGTTTAGGTTTAGGTTAATATTAAAAATTAAACCTAAACCTAAACCTAAACCTAAACCTAAACCTAAACCTAAACCTAAACCTAAACCGAAACCTAAACCTAAACCTAAACCTAATCCTAACAATGTTATATACAGTAATTCGTCGTTAGTGTCACGTTTTTACCATGCGTTATAATCACGCTCACTATCCCCACCATTTCATGGCATCCTTCAGTCGAGAGTGAGAGAATCCGATATATGCGAGACAGAACAAAAGAGACGACGCGAAGTTGTCGTCGGCACGAAATAGTATCCGCATCGCGTTAGTATCACGCTGCCAGCCCCGATCGTCGCATTACTGTATATTGTATAACATTGTTAGGTTTAGGTTTAGGTTTAGGTTTAGGTTTCGGTTTAGGTTTCGGTTTAGGTTTAGGTTTAGGTTTAGGTTTAGGTTAATATTAAAAATTAAACCTAAACCTAAACCTAAACCTAAACCTAAACCTAAACCTAAACCTAAACCTAAACCGAAACCTAAACCTAAACCTAAACCTAATCCTAACAATGTTATATACAGTAATTCGTCGTTAGTGTCACGTTTTTACCATGCGTTATAATCACGCTCACTATCCCCACCATTTCATGGCATCCTTCAGTCGAGAGTGAGAGAATCCGATATATGCGAGACAGAACAAAAGAGACGACGCGAAGTTGTCGTCGGCACGAAATAGTATCCGCATCGCGTTAGTATCACGCTGCCAGCCCCGATCGTCGCATTACTGTATATTGTATAACATTGTTAGGTTTAGGTTTAGGTTTAGGTTTAGGTTTCGGTTTAGGTTTCGGTTTAGGTTTAGGTTTAGGTTTAGGTTTAGGTTAATATTAAAAATTAAACCTAAACCTAAACCTAAACCTAAACCTAAACCTAAACCTAAACCTAAACCTAAACCGAAACCTAAACCTAAACCTAAACCTAATCCTAACAATGTTATATACAGTAATTCGTCGTTAGTGTCACGTTTTTACCATGCGTTATAATCACGCTCACTATCCCCACCATTTCATGGCATCCTTCAGTCGAGAGTGAGAGAATCCGATATATGCGAGACAGAACAAAAGAGACGACGCGAAGTTGTCGTCGGCACGAAATAGTATCCGCATCGCGTTAGTATCACGCTGCCAGCCCCGATCGTCGCATTACTGTATATTGTATAACATTGTTAGGTTTAGGTTTAGGTTTAGGTTTAGGTTTAGGTTTCGGTTTAGGTTTCGGTTTAGGTTTAGGTTTAGGTTTAGGTTAATATTAAAAATTAAACCTAAACCTAAACCTAAACCTAAACCTAAACCTAAACCTAAACCTAAACCTAAACCGAAACCTAAACCTAAACCTAAACCTAATCCTAACAATGTTATATACAGTAATTCGTCGTTAGTGTCACGTTTTTACCATGCGTTATAATCACGCTCACTATCCCCACCATTTCATGGCATCCTTCAGTCGAGAGTGAGAGAATCCGATATATGCGAGACAGAACAAAAGAGACGACGCGAAGTTGTCGTCGGCACGAAATAGTATCCGCATCGCGTTAGTATCACGCTGCCAGCCCCGATCGTCGCATTACTGTATATTGTATAACATTGTTAGGTTTAGGTTTAGGTTTAGGTTTAGGTTTAGGTTTCGGTTTAGGTTTCGGTTTAGGTTTAGGTTTAGGTTTAGGTTTAGGTTAATATTAAAAATTAAACCTAAACCTAAACCTAAACCTAAACCTAAACCTAAACCTAAACCTAAACCTAAACCGAAACCTAAACCTAAACCTAAACCTAATCCTAACAATGTTATATACAGTAATTCGTCGTTAGTGTCACGTTTTTACCATGCGTTATAATCACGCTCACTATCCCCACCATTTCATGGCATCCTTCAGTCGAGAGTGAGAGAATCCGATATATGCGAGACAGAACAAAAGAGACGACGCGAAGTTGTCGTCGGCACGAAATAGTATCCGCATCGCGTTAGTATCACGCTGCCAGCCCCGATCGTCGCATTACTGTATATTGTATAACATTGTTAGGTTTAGGTTTAGGTTTAGGTTTAGGTTTCGGTTTAGGTTTCGGTTTAGGTTTAGGTTTAGGTTTAGGTTTAGGTTAATATTAAAAATTAAACCTAAACCTAAACCTAAACCTAAACCTAAACCTAAACCTAAACCTAAACCTAAACCGAAACCTAAACCTAAACCTAAACCTAATCCTAACAATGTTATATACAGTAATTCGTCGTTAGTGTCACGTTTTTACCATGCGTTATAATCACGCTCACTATCCCCACCATTTCATGGCATCCTTCAGTCGAGAGTGAGAGAATCCGATATATGCGAGACAGAACAAAAGAGACGACGCGAAGTTGTCGTCGGCACGAAATAGTATCCGCATCGCGTTAGTATCACGCTGCCAGCCCCGATCGTCGCATTACTGTATATTGTATAACATTGTTAGGTTTAGGTTTAGGTTTAGGTTTAGGTTTCGGTTTAGGTTTCGGTTTAGGTTTAGGTTTAGGTTTAGGTTTAGGTTAATATTAAAAATTAAACCTAAACCTAAACCTAAACCTAAACCTAAACCTAAACCTAAACCTAAACCTAAACCGAAACCTAAACCTAAACCTAAACCTAATCCTAACAATGTTATATACAGTAATTCGTCGTTAGTGTCACGTTTTTACCATGCGTTATAATCACGCTCACTATCCCCACCATTTCATGGCATCCTTCAGTCGAGAGTGAGAGAATCCGATATATGCGAGACAGAACAAAAGAGACGACGCGAAGTTGTCGTCGGCACGAAATAGTATCCGCATCGCGTTAGTATCACGCTGCCAGCCCCGATCGTCGCATTACTGTATATTGTATAACATTGTTAGGTTTAGGTTTAGGTTTAGGTTTAGGTTTCGGTTTAGGTTTCGGTTTAGGTTTAGGTTTAGGTTTAGGTTTAGGTTAATATTAAAAATTAAACCTAAACCTAAACCTAAACCTAAACCTAAACCTAAACCTAAACCTAAACCTAAACCGAAACCTAAACCTAAACCTAAACCTAATCCTAACAATGTTATATACAGTAATTCGTCGTTAGTGTCACGTTTTTACCATGCGTTATAATCACGCTCACTATCCCCACCATTTCATGGCATCCTTCAGTCGAGAGTGAGAGAATCCGATATATGCGAGACGACGCGAAGTTGTCGTCGGCACGAAATAGTATCCGTATCACGCTGCCAGCCCCGATCGTCGTGATTCTAACGAGGCATTACTGTAATCGTTCAATTGGTTTATTACACACGCCTCACATAGCATGTTTATATTTTCAAGAGTAAAAAAACGCTCTTTCACGTTCGTATTTATTGTTTTACTGTATTATTTCCGCATTCAACGGCTGGCTATCCGAAATGAACTGAGCATAGCTTCGAATATGTTTCATAATCAAAGTAATAGGATGGACAATTTTGAATATCTCAGAAACAATAAGTTTTAGGATTAATGCACTTTAGTACTTTCATACTCAGAATTCGCTATTCT
The DNA here is from genome assembly GCA_960531205.1 of Andrena bicolor. Classification (NCBI taxonomy): domain Eukaryota; kingdom Metazoa; phylum Arthropoda; class Insecta; order Hymenoptera; family Andrenidae; genus Andrena; species Andrena bicolor. The sequence continues at coordinate 41,819,116 of OY482665.1, forward strand.
ATTGAATTTGACGATAAAAAATTTGACAGTCCATTTGAAAAAATAAAATTGGCCTCACATCCAATCTATCCCTGTAAATAAACTAGTTTCACCGTGTTTTGTGTTTCTCACAACGAGACAACTTCTATAAATAATATTTTCGCTTATTACTTGAAATAATAGATATTTAAGGGAAACCGAGTTAGTGGGACACCCTGTATAACACAGTTTCTATACTTTTCTCGGTGATACCGGCAGCTTTACCTGTGTCAATGCTAGAAATACATTATGTTTGCCGCACCCACCGCTCAAAAATCCGAGAGGGCGCTCGAAAACCAGTGGTTGTTTCAGAATATCGGTACTTCAGAACGGTGACACCGAAGACAAAAGAGTGAAAGCACAGACCAGGTATAGAATAGACCTTTCACTCTTTTGTCTTCGGTGTCACCGTTCTGAAGTACCGATATTCTGAAACAACCACTGGTTTTCGAGCGCCCTCTCGGATTTTTGAGCGGTGGGTGCGGCAAACATAATGTATTTCTAGCATTGACACAGGTAAAGCTGCCGGTATCACCGAGAAAAGTATAGAAGCTGTGTTATACAGGGTGTCCCACTAACTCGGTTCCCCTTAAATATCTATTATTTCAAGTAATAAGCGAAAATATTATTTATAGAAGTTGTCTCGTTGTAAGAAACACAAAACACGGTGAAACTAGTTTATTTACAGGGATAGATTGGATGTGAGGCCAATTTTATTTTTTCAAAAGGACTGTCAAATTTTTTATCGTCAAATTCAATAGAATATCGAATTCTGAGTATGAAAGTACTAAAGTGCATTAATCCTGAAACTTACTGTTTCTGAGATATTCAACATTGTCCATCCTATTACTTTGATTATGAAACATATTCGAAGCTATGCTCAGTTCATTTCGGATAGCCAGCCGTTGAATGCGGAAATAATACAGTAAAACAATACATACGAACGTGAAAGAGCATTTTTTTACTCTTGAAAATATAAACATGCTATGTGAGGCGTGTGTAATAAACCAATTGAACGATTATTCGGCGCAACATTTAAACAATAGTATGTACACCACAAGTGCCTTTCTTTCACCTTAGTTCCCCCGTTACTTCAAAGTGAATCTGCTAATGTTAAAACATCAAAACATTGAAGTAATAGAGTTAACGGGATGGGCCACGTGAAGGCGTGAAAGGTCTTTACCATCCCTAAGTATTTTCAATGTTCACTAAAATGCAAAGCGCGCGTCTAAATAGAAAGTGAACAATCGTACAGAAATAGAACTGTAGATACTCATTGTTATTCTGAAAAATGGAACATTGACAGTCGACATTGTTTTCAAACCTTATTACAATAATCTGGGGTGCGAGTGGTAGACCGATCATAAAAGCGGAGTGCGCGGATCGCTTACCTGGGCCGGGAAATTTCGCACAACTCTTGGCGACGTTACTTTGAACGAGACCATCCAAAAATTCTCGAAGCTCGGGCAACACTGCTGTCCAGCAGTCGCTGGCAGGCCCGCCGAACACCGGTGAATTTTATGGTTTTTGACACTCGAAGGGGTTGGAATACCGTTAAGAAGGGAGAAATGCCCAGGATTTTCAAATTTCCTGTGCTTTTAAATCTGTATTGATACTGGCTCGCATCATCTCTCCTTGTATTTAAAGCGGGGGTGGAACCAATTATTTTCGTAATCCACGTTAGAAAACGAGTAACTTTTGTTGGAAACATTTTTTCTTAAAACCATTCCAAACTATTTTTTCGATGTCTACATCAGGCCTTCCCAAGTAGGGGAAATGTTCTCCCGAAACGCATGTTTCGGTTCTCCTTCCAACACTCCTTCTCTCAGAGGAGACAGTAACGCCGCTTCGAAGCAGAGAGAGAGAGAGAGAGGACAGTAGGAATCGTCCCACCTTAGCTGAAGGTGCAGCGTTGGAGGGAGAACCGAAACATGTGTTTCGGGAGAATATTTCCCCTACTTGGGTAGAGCTGTTCAAGTACCCGGAAAAAGCAAGCCGAGCCTGACTCGGCTTGAAAAACCGAGCCGAGCCGGGTACCCGAAAGAACCGAGCGGCTCGGATAGAACCAAGTACTTGAATTTTTCCAAACGGCCCGAAAGAAATCGGGCAGCTTGAAAAGCGAGCGAGCGGGCCGTAAGAAGCCGGGTGGCTTGGAAAGAAACGAGTGGTCTGCTCGACCTTCATTCGGACCGTTCGTTTCTTTCCAAGCCACCCGGCTTCTTACGGCCCGCTCGCTTGCTTTTCAAGCTGCCCGATTTCTTTCGGGCCGTTTGGAAAAATTCAAGTACTTGGTTCTATCCGAGCCGCTCGGTTCTTTCGGGTACCTGGTTCGGCTTGGAAACCGAGTCCCGGATTGGTTCGGATTTCAAGCTACCCGAATATTCAAGTACAGCTCTATACTTGGGAAGGCCTGGTCTAGATGTTAGACGGCAGGCAAAAGGTCGGAAGCTAAAATGGTTCCAAAAGGAGAAGCGAAAATGACATTTCGTATCTTGACCTGCAGGCGTATCGTTTACACCATTTGGGTTTTCCCCAACCACTTACCTGATGACCGTCTATACAGATTATTGTTGCCGCGACGCGACCCCATCAGGCTGAGGCCCTCAACCATTCTTTGCGCGCTGCCTGACACCTCACTCTTGCCACAATCACACACCCCAAAAATCAGTCACACCGAAATCACATCACATGTCACTCTTTCTAACAGTACTCGCTCCCACAGAAGACTCCTATCTACTCATTCTCCACATTCATTGCACAGTGTGTAGAAAATTTATTGGTCGTTGCTCTTGGAGGGTGAATCTACACCTCTGGTTCGGTAGACATTTGTAAAAAAAATTGTCCGCGAAATTGTTTATAACATTGGAAATTAATGTTAAATTTTTTGGTAAACTCCTCGAAACTCCTCACCGATTTCAATGACCTTCACATATGTTGTCAAAGTCATCATTCTGAACAACATTTCCCTTTAAACTTTTTGGCGGTCGGCTTTGGATTACGAAATATTCGCAAAAAACTTTACTTAACACTAGAATTAAAAAGTTTAAAGAGAAATGTCGTTCAGAATGACGATATTGAAAACATATGTGAAGGTCATTGAAATCGGTGAATAGGTAGCTTTTCGACAAATTTACCAATTTTTTTTACATCAACGTACTCTGCACGTTGAAAAGGGATAATGTTTGAAAGAAGCCATATGAAGGAAAGCAACCCTTTGGTCAGGAAAAATTGTTAAAGACTTCGGAACGATTTGATTGTGTAGAGTTACGCGTATATGTAGGCATGGGTCCACCACTACTCTGCTGCTTGATACGAGACACATATCATAAGATTACCATAATTGATTAATCATTTTTTAATTAGTTATTATAGGAAGGGTTCAAAATGATAAAGGAAAGTGTATCTCTGTATACAGAGTATCCCGGGCATACGGTTGAAAACAATTGAAAAAGTTGAAAAGTTATATAAACCCATGTCCGCAAATAATTTATTAGGGAATTATAAGATAGCAGAGATTCGTTACGTCGTGAGCGAAGTTGTACAATGCTTCTCCGTTGTATAAGTCTGTAGAGTTGCTGATTAATAAAGAAATTAAGAAATTTATTTGCCTTTTAAAAATGCTGTATTAATTTGACATCGGGACACCCTGTATGTAAATTCTTACCGCTATTATAACTTCCATTCCTACCGCTTATAGCGCTGCACTCTTATTTCATGCTTAGCCGTTAAGGTTGGATGCGACACGGAAATGGTAATGGGGCTCTTGAGCCCCAAAATCGAGTGACACGGAAGACAATAGAGTGAAAGGTCTATTCTATACCTGGTCTGTGGTGAAAGGTCTATTCTATACCTGGTCTGTGGTATCGTTATGGACCTTTCATCCTACGACCACAGACCAGGTATAGAATAGACCTTTCACTCTATTGTCTTCAGTGTCACCGTTCTGAAGTACCGATATTCTGAAACAACCACTGGTTTTCGAGCGCCCTCTCCGATTTTCGAGCGGCAGGTGCGGGAAACATAATGTCTTTCTAGCATTGGCACAGGTAAAGCTGGCGGTATCACCGAGAAAAGTATAGAAGCTGTGTTATACAGGGTGTCCCACTAACTCGGTTCACCTCAAATATCTATTATTTCCAGTAATAAGCAAAAATATTATTTATAAAAGTTCTCTGGTTGTAGGAAAGACAAAACACGGTGAAACTAGTTTCCTTACAGGGATAGATCGGATGTGGAGGTCAATTTTATTTTTATAAATGGACTGTCAAATTCAATAGAATAGCGAATTCTGAGTATGAAAGTACTAAAGTGCATTAATCCTAAAACTTATTGTTTCTGAGATATTCAACATTGCCCATCCTATTACTTTGATTATGAAACATATTCGAAGTTATGTTCAGTCCATTTCGGATAGCCAACTGTTGAATGCGGAAATAATAAAATGAAACAATAAATACGAAATTGAAAGGGCGCTTTTTTATTCTTGAAAGTATAAACATGCCATGTGAGGCGTGTGTAATAAACCAAATGAACGACACTTAATGTAAATTCAAACATAATGATATATTTATTAAACCACGATACAGAAATTAAACAAATAATTCAATTTATCATGCAACAGAATGTAATGAATATTCGAACCGGTTCAAACAATTTTTTGGAAGTATTTGAAGCATTCTTAGAGTACATATTATATCGAACTTGATGCGATTTTGTTTTTCAGCTACCTGTCTCGCCTCTTTTAACTATTTCACACCTTCAAGGTAGAGCTGTTCGAGTACTCGGAAAAAGCGAGCCGAGCCGAGCCGAGTTCCCGTAAAAACCGAGTAGCTCGATAAATCCGAGTAGCTCGAATTTTTTCGAGGGGCCCGAAAGAAATGAGAAACTCGAATTTTTCGAGCAGCTTCATGCTTGAAGCTTGAACGTTTCGGGCAATACGCACTAATGGGTGTTGAGGCGGAGTTGGAGGTGCGGCGGCCCTCGTTGTTATTAAGGGCCGCCGCGAACGATGCGACGAGTGGCCGCCGTGGTCGGTGAGTTGTGGCATTGGATTACTGCTTCTCTTGCAGGTGCAGCCTGAAATACTGCTTCTCTTGCAGGTGCGGCACCTCAAAAACGACCTGTTCCGAATTTCATTGCACGATTCTTGCACCTGCAAGAGAAGCAGATTTTCGCACTGCACCTGCAAGAGAAGTTGCGCCGCTGAAATTTCGAGTTTTTGCAGGGGCAGCCCGAAATACTGCTTCTCTTGCAGGTGCGGCACCTCAAAAACGACCTGTTCCGAATTTCATTGCACGATTCTTGCACCTGCAAGAGAAGCAGTATTTCGGGCTGCACCAGCAACAAAGTTGCAACCCGAGTTTTGGCTTCTCGCGAAAAACGCACAAAGTTGCAAATCGGGATTTTATTTCTCGAACAGCCCAATTTCATTTGCAACATTGTTGAAAAAATTTGTCCTTTGCAACTTTGTTCCGTTTTCGCGAGGCGTTCAGTAGCTTACTTGAATTCTTACCACATAGTGCACGATCACAAGGTAAGTAAGTAGTGATTAATCTCATGAAGGGTGAATTTTCCTTCTTGGGGAATGAAACAAAGTTGTAAAGCGGGATTTGGCTCCTCGCGAAAACGCACAATGTTGCAAACCGGGATTTAATTTCTCAAACAGCCGAATTTCATTTGCAACATTGTTGAAAAAATTTGTCCCTTGCAACTTTGTTGCGTTTTCGCGGGGCGTTCAATAGCTTACCTGAATACTTACCACATAGTGCACGATCACAAGGTAAGTAAGTAGTGATTAATCTTATGAAGGGTGAATTTTCCTTCTTGGGGAATGAAACAAAGTTGCATTCCGGGATTTGGCTCCTCGCGAAAACGCACAAAGTTGCAAACCGGGATTTAATTTCTCAAACAGCCCAATTTCATTTGCAACATTGTTGAAAAAATTTGTCCTTTGCAACTTTGTTGCGTTTTCGCGGGGCGTTCAATACCTTACTTGAATACGTACCACATACTACAGGATCGCAAGGTAAGTAACTAGTGATTAATCTCACCGCAACTTTTCTTGCAGGTGCAGCGCGAAAATCTGCTTCTCTTGCAGGTGCAAGAATCGTGCAATGAATTTTGGAACAGGCCGTTTTTGAGGTGCCGCACCTGCAAGAGAAGCAGATTTTCGCGCTGCACCTGCAAGAGAAGTTGCGCCGCTGAAATTTCGTGTTTTTGCAGGTGCAGCCCGAAATACTGCTTCTCTTGCAGGTGCGGCACCTCAAAAACGACCTGTTCCGAAATTCATTGCACGATTCTTGCACCTGCAAGAGAAGCAGTATTTCGGGCTGCACCTGCAACAAAGATGCAACCCGAGTTTTGGCTTCTCGCGAAAAACGCACAAAGTTGCAAATCGGGATTTTATTTCTCGAACAGCCCAATTTCATTTGCAACATTGTTGAAAAAATTTGTCCTTTGCAACTTTGTTCCGTTTTCGCGAGGCGTTCAGTATCTTACCTGAATACTTACCACATACTGCACGATCACAAGGTAAGTAAGTAGTGATTAATCTCATGAAGGGGAAATTTTCCTTCTTGGGGAATGAAACAAAGTTGCAACCCGAGTTTTGGCTCCTCGCGAAAACGCACAAAGTTGCAAACCGGGATTTTATTTCTCGAACAGCCCAATTTCATTTGCAACATTGTTGAAAAAATTTGTCCCTTGCAACTTTGTTGCGTTTTCGCGGGGCGTTCAATAGCTTACCTGAATACTTACCACATAGTACACGATCGCAAGGTAAGTAACTAGTGATTAATCTCACCGCAAATTCTCTTGCAGGTGCAGCGCGAAAATCTGCTTCTCTTGCAGGTGCAAGAATCGTGCAATGAATTTCGGAAGAAGGGATTTTTGAAGTTCCGCACCTGCAAGAGAAGCAGGTTTTCGCGTTGCACCTGCAAGAGAAGCAGATTTTCGCATTCTGTAGAGTTGCTGATTGATAAACAAACGAAGAAATTTTTACTTGCCTTTTAAAAATGCTGTATTAATTTGACGTCAGGAAACCCTATATTCAAATTCTCACCAGCACAGACGAGGTATAGAATAGACATATCACCTTATGGGACTTGGTGTCACCGCCCAAACTGTGTTACCGACCCAGAATTTGAGGACTGAATTTAGGGACCTCTGTTCATTAACAGCGTCCAACTCATGAACTACTCTGAAATGTGTTGAAATACTGAAAGATGTGTGGGTGCTTGTATACGTGTGACTTGTTTAGAGGGAGAGTTTAACATAGAGGGCGTGCTTTCGCTAAGCTACGCTTTGACTCGGTTTGTCAACGACTCACGCTGGATTTCTCTCTGAAAATTTATTTCGGGGATCAAGACACTATGGCGCACAGAAATGGTATTTCTTCAAAGCCCGTGTAAGCTATAAATTGCAAGATGACATTGTTCGTTAGTACTTTGCGCGTAGTAGAACCCTTTCACGTATCGTAAGCCGAAAAATATTAAAAATTCACGCTGTAACTAACATTCCTACAAGTTTCTAATGCACTGTTTAAACATTCTAGTGAAGTAATAATAATAGGATTCTATTTGCCCCGAGTATTAGTTTATCGCCGACATTGAAATATACGGTAAAATCTCATTCTTAAAAACGTCGCAAAAAGTTGAATGCAGCACGAGTGTCGTGGGGTGCATGGATACAACTGCAAATCATCGGTTCAGTGTTCCGTGAAGTGTGTGCATGGCTTAGTGCATATTATTTCGTGATATCTCGATTCCTGGATTAATTTCATCGATTACTGGACCATGTGGGAGGTCGCTTAACAAGATTCAACTGCAATTCACCCAGTATCTAGAAGACTTCTTGTGTAATACGTTTCTTGAGGAGCTGGGACTCGGTGGAGCGAGACGGAACGTCAACAACCTCTACGAAAGTCGTGATCTGGCATTTGAACTTTACCTGCGACAGTGATCGAATCTCAGGCGATGCGTGTTAGTAGTGTTAACGCGAGTGTAGAGTCAGTATTTACGCATTTAAAACTATTTAAGACTATGCACCGGTGCTCAAATTGCTTTTTGATCCTGAAATTAACGTGACATATTTGTGTATGTGATACATTCTATTCGGTACAACTGATCTTGGTCTGTGAACTTGCTGAAGATGCTGCCTGTCTGGATGGATAGCAGTGAAACCGTGTTCAACAATCGGTGAGTGGTACATTTTAATTTTTTTAATTTTTCAGCGTGCTATTGAACAAATGTTTCCTGTAGCGAGAACAGTGACCACGAAGCCATACTTCGTACTCGTGAACAGTAACATTAACGCGCGTGCTTCCAAATGTTTAATACGTACAAAAGCAATAAATAAATTTCAAATTTGAGGTCAAAGTTGTAATAACACGTTTCAAACATTATAAACTATTTTTCTTTAATTTTACAATCAGTCGGGTTGCTTAATGTATCGAATTTCTGAAGTTGAACTTTTCTGTGTGAGATCTCTCAAATCTTTCCTATTAACAATAATTACATTCGAGTCACTAGATTCTCTTAATAAGGCGGGAATACAAAACATTAATTTGGTACAATAACTAACAATGACAGTGATCGTTGGTACTATCTGCTCACTATGCTCGCTACTTTTACTTGACCGTTGCATCTGCTAAATACAAAGAGACACTAAGTAGTGGCAATATCACGAGAAATCAAGAATCAAACATTTACCATATAATAGTAAATGACAGCTGCCAAAGTGGCTGCTATATAAAATTAAATTTCTTTCCTCCTTGGATTAAAATAAATTTAAGCTACTAATCTGAAAATTTATACATTGCGGAACAATATGTACGCGTGCTTAGTTTGAACTAGCTATAGACCTAGCAATAAGTCTTAGTTTAAGAAATTTAGTCGTAAGACTTTTTCCAAATTTTTCAAAATGCACAAAGCATTGGTCGAACATGGACCAGAAATATTTCATAGAAATGGGTCACTTTCGTAGGTACCTCCGCGTCGGTGTGCTCGGCTCCTTGGTAACGTTTCCCGAGCATTGCGACTTGCGAAACGGAATCAAGCTAAAGCCTACGACCTAGGTTAAGGGCCCAGATCAAGCGAAACTTACCTTCAGTGAGTTTCGTTCGGTCTCGGCAACTAATCAGAATTCTATTCTGTTTCAGATAGGTATTTCGTAACTTGTTTTATTTCAATTTCATGTAGGTATGTCATCTGTGGTTTTGCACGATATATTTTATTTTATGTCATGTATTTTATTATGTTTATTTAATTTCCATCCATGCTGTTCCCCCTATTACTAACACAACGTAGTGGAATGTTTTAGCTTTTCAGGTTCACCCTTCTGATGAGAAAGGAGGAAATAAAATAAAATATGAAAAGTGATAAGTGATAGTGAAAAGTGATGGTGAAAAGTGTTAGTGACAGAAGACATCTAAGGAAGCCTAGGCTAAGTTATTATAGCATGAAGTATTTAAAGCCCCATGTAAAATTGCAAAGTAGTCACTGAATCATTAGCTTTGTTGCACTTTCATTGGCTCCTCACCTCTGATGAGGAGGTCGCCGCTGCTTCCGTTTCCGGAAGCAAGCGACTGAGCATGGAATTGGTATGGGTGGATCAGTTTCATCCCCTGGTGTTCATGTCGAAAGGGAAAAGTTTCGGGTGTAGGGGGTGTACCGCTTGGTACACTGCCTGCGTAAGTCTCCTGGTCCGATTGCCCAATCTCCGCGTTAGACGGCTTGAGTCAGGTCACACCTAGTGTGCTCCTGGCGAGTCGCATGAGTCGGAGCAACAGGAATCGGCTGGGAGACGCCGAGCGCTTTTCCCTTTCAACTCGGACATTAGGGTGGTAGGAACTGCGCCATTCAATACTCTTTTTATGCTCACCTTGTAGTCTTTCCTTCGTTGCTGAGTTTATTTTAATCGAGTGATTGCTTGGCAGTTCTCTAGATTCTATATCTAAAGCGAAGGGATCGATGGAACTTTGTTTCGATCAATCTCTTTGGTTTAGTAGGCTAAGTTATTATAGCATGAAGTATTTAAGGCCCCATGTAAAATTGCAAAGTAGTCACTGAATCATTAGCTTTGTTGCACTTTCGTTGGCTTCTCATCTCTGATGGGAAGGTCGCCGCTGCTTCCGTTTCCGGAAACAAGCGACTGAACGTGGAATCGGTATGGGAGAATCAGTTTCATCCCCTGGTGTTCTTGTCGAAAGGGAAAAGTTTCGGGCGTAGGGAGTGTACCGCTTGGTACACTGCCTGCGTAAGTCACCCGGTTCGATTCCCAGTCTCCGACGATAGACGGCTTGAGTCAGGTCACACATAGTGTTACTCCTGACGAGTCGCATTCGAGCAAGAGGAATCGTTTGGCGACGCCGAGCGCTTTTCCCTTTCGACTCGGACATTAGGGTGGTAGGAACTGCGCCATTCAATACTCGTTTCATGCTCACCTTTAGTCTTTCCATCGTTGCTGAGTTTATTTCAATCGAGTGATTGCTTGGCAGTTCTCTAGATTCTATATCTAAACCGAAGGGATCGATGGAACTGTGTTTCGATCCATCTCTTGGGTTTAGTAGGCTAAGGTTTTCATGTACAGGGAGATCGATGGAACTTTGATTCCATCTATCTCTCTACGGGTCTCGAAACGCAGCAACCTCCTCGTGGTGAGATCTGGTAATCGGTGAGAACCGAGCCGATAGTTGCGATTGTCAAATATTCTAATTAGATATAAGAATTTCTCTAACTTACGATACTATGGTAGAATGTAAGAATAAAATATGTAACTTTAAATGTTAAGATAGAAGGATAAGTGCAAGTTTGAATATTTCAGTGATATACTGGAACTGATGGGTTATTGCAATTTTTTAAAGTCCTCTCTGCTTCAACACTTTATTGAAACATACCAAGTTACAATTCCTTAGCATTCAGATATTCCACGTTACATCATGAAAGCATGTCTTTCACAAATAATGTTGTAGTTTATATAAATTTTATGTTAAAATAATTTGTTTTGCGTTAAATAAACTCGAATAGGATAGCAACGTTAAAAAGCGTGTGTGTTCTTGTGATTCTTGTTTCCCAGTTGTTGCACGGAATACGTTTATAAAACGATCTTTAAATTATCACTCTACCAGAATCATTTGTAAATCGCGGGTTTCGAATGACATAGGCCGGTATTCATAGTCGTTACTTATTCTTAAGCAAATGCTTAAGCATGCGGCATCTTCTACTAACCTAGTAGCTAGTAAATGATGCCGAATGCTTAAGCATTTGCTTAAGAATAAGTTACGACTATGAATACCGGCCCTAGTTTTACACGTGTTGAATTCTAATTCCTACCACGCGTAGCGTTACAATCTGTTTCAAGACTCCACCGGTAACGTTGCATGCGACACTAAAATGGTAAGGGGGTCCTAGGACCCCCCATAGCGGTGACAGAAAAATGCATTGTTTGATAGGTCTATCCTTATACCTCGTCTGTGCTACGACACAATCGAGAATGAGGGAAATGAAGGAAGTGACTCACCCTCGGTATGGTACCGATGCTTCTTTCTCCCGCCATATCTCTGCTGTTTCGTCCGCGGAATTTCATCCTCTTTAGTAAGTCGAAAAAGTCCAGAAATATCCACAGCATTGCGTATATTCAATGAGGAACACAAAGCACTTCACCTAAGCCACTTAAATTACTGTAATAAAGCAACAGTTTAATAAATTTTACCACTAAAACACAAATTTAAATCACCGGAATAATACTGCGACATGTCAAGGAAACTGACTTAATTCCAACTGGTTCTTGAAAAGTATCGAAATAGTTCGTGCCTTCTATTCGATTATCGAGGGTTCCATAGCCTTGAAACATTATTTCCAGAATTAGCGCGAAAATCAAATCAATTTCGTAAATCTTCCAATTTGTCTAAAGTCAAATATTAAGTTAGAATGTCATTAAAATATTAATGGCTCGAAAATAAATTACCATAATACGCACTTTATACAGCAATTCTTAAGGGAAATTCGTATTTCGCACTTTATTTTTAAAACTAATATCATACAAATATTATCAAACCGAGTATCAAAAGTACTTCACATATACAACTATTATGTAATTGCTTTTGATACCACTATAATTAGTTGCAATGTATTTTTTTATATTAGTCAAGTGTTTAATCAATAAATCAAATACGCAGACTAGATTTCTGATTAGAGTAGTTAGATACGAAGGCAGATAATGGCAGATAGTTATCCGCTTTCGTCGAGTAAGGACGTCGACAGTGCTTTAAAAATTGTTATGTTTTACGAAAGTATCAATATCAAATAAATTGTCAGGAAACCTTCGAAATGTTAACATAAAGCGACAGTATTAAAAAATCTTATATTATTGGTAATTTGCGTAGGAAGATTATTTTGAAGAAATCAGAGGCATTGAATAGGTTAGAGAACATTTTCTTGCAAGTATATATACCTAAATATTTACGAATGGACCGTACAAAAATAATTATTGCAGCACTTCGAGTTAAAGCTGATTAAATATACAATATAGAAAAAGGTGTCAAGTAAATGTTAGCATATTTAATAAGGTTTATTTAAAAATATCAATATGTATGTGACATACATATTGAAAAGAAACTAAGAATGAGTCCCTTTTCCATTACACATTGCACAGGAAGATCTTAGAGATTTTTAAAAATATGAAAAAATATTTGCCATATTCTTTTACAAATGTTAAAGCCAACCCTTTGTACGATTTTACACTAAATACCATGTACAATGTGTTACAAGGCCTGAATTGATTTATAAATATAAATCCAGAATAAATATTCTTCGAATAATCTTTAAATATTGTAATGACAGTAGGTATTGTCCCAAATGCATAATGAAAAAGGACTACAAATCAGTACAAACATTCTTATCGTTCTTTAGTGAATAAGCGACTTGTTAGCAGTGGTTTCAATTTCTATATCAACTCAATCAGTCATGAATTAATAAATTAGCTTAAGTACGAATTACACAAAGGCAGAATATTGTTTATGAATTTGGTTTATTATCACAGAGGACATTAATACTACAAATAGAATGTTATAAGAAACGTATTGATCGCAAAGAAAACATGTAAACGTTTTGGATACGTAATCGTATATTTACTATCATAGACTTCATACTTACAATAATAATTATTATAAAATATCAACTTAATTCAACATGGTAAAATGTAATGCCATGGCGGTAGTGTAAAAAGCTTAACCTTAGTATCTCTAAAGTTCCTACCCTATGAATAATATCCCACTACATATCAGCTCGGAAGATTTTAACAATGTTATCACATTTTTATATTTTCAAACAGTGCATTCTTAAACTAGAAATTATCATCACACTTTGAATGTAGTTGACGTAACGTTATAAAGAATCATGAAAATCTTACAAGATGCCAAAACTTAAGGGTCAAGAAGTGATCAATTTATTTCTTTTCCTTTCATTACACAGTTAAGCATTTTGTTTGGGTGGGGCGAAATCTGCTTTCCATACGACCTCCTTACAATGCTCAACAGCCTTTACGAAAGAAAATTTTGTTAGTTCACGTATACACGCTGTAGATAATTCACATTATGGAATTTTCAGTTAAGTTTACTCACTTTACATTCCATAGCTGCTGCAGTCGTGGAACACCAGTATGCAGGCCCCCACGTACAACGCTTCGTAGGATCTTTCTCGTACGATCGTTTTATTCGAGAGCTTTCCAAAGACACCATAGAATAATCCGCAGGTGCACATAGACCCATTTTGCCACATATTGTTTTACCATGAGTGTGTTGTTGTACAAGGTTTATTATGCTTTGTCCATAAATGTTTATCAGCGAAGTACACTGGAAGCAATAAAATATTAGAATTTCATAGTGATTGTCGAATGAAATCGGGCAATTAATAAAATATAATCGATAAACTATCTTACTTTGTTTTGCAGCTTTGCTGGCACATGTTTGCATGCTTTAGATACAACATTTTTAATACTTTCATCGACTTTTGGATCTGCTAGGAGGTTCTCAATCACTGAAATAACCGATTTGCACAAACCGCATTCCACTACATTGGCTATAAAAGAAAACAATGGCATACAAAGTTTTTGTCTTCAATGAAGGCTGAATTAATTGAAATATAAATTATTCTTGGAAATACCTTTTAATTCTTCCGCGTACAGTATGCACATACCCATCATAGTGCAAACTTGTTTGGGACTAACATTTTTCGTAAGGACATCGATTATCTTGTCGCCATAATCGTTGACGAATTTATTACATTCCCGAGAAATGGTCTTTGGAAGATGGTTACATACGCCATGTACTGCATTTTCAATTTTATTTTTTTCTTTATCGCTGCCAAGTTTTTTGTCAACGTAATGCATAACAAATTCACAAACAACGCAAGTCGGACTCGTCTCTGTCTCTATCGACACCTCGGGGGATATAGCAGGATCTGGTATTTCATTAGTCACTGAAACAAAAAATATATAAAACCTTTCAGAATTCTGTGTAGACACTTGGAATTAAATTATAGATCGAATATTTGTAAAGAATGTCTATTTAATTGCCCGGATACATACAAATTTCATCATCTTTGTCGACAGGGAACACACTTTTCGGGCCAAGGTTTTTCGAAGGGTCGCACATTTTAAGATAAGCGCATACTTCTTGCGGTGTTAAATCTGCCAGTAACAGTGCTATAAGCTCCTTGCTATAACCTTTCACTAAATCTGTACATTGATCTTTCAGATCACGTGGCAAATGTGTGCATAATTTGTCCAGCTCAGCTTCTATGTTAGCCTGCAAGAAAAGTTAGATACCTTTAGTGGTACGGTATTTTTAAACGTGTTATTAGAAAATATTAATGAAACACGTTGCAACCTCGGTTTTGTTGTTTTTAATAACATTGTAAATTTGTGACACAGCAAGCAAGCATAATGGGCAACTGGGCTTGCTCTTTTCGTTTTCAATCACATACTTTGATGGAACACTGTCGAGAACTTGCATTAATTCTTCAGAGGGGCATAGATGTAACATCGGGCACACCTAAAATAACATCTTGTATAATTTCTGCTTTCATTACAATAATTAACACAAAGCACTGTTGTATACTAACTTGAGATGGATCAATTTCTTGAGCTAGTATCGCCATAACAACGTCGCCATAAGTGTCTACGAATCCTACGCATTCAGCTCGTACAGATTCTGGCAACTTCTCACATACGTCATGAATTGCTAGCTTAACTTTCTCCTGAAATAAACGAAAGTATTTGTTTGTCAACGCAATGTTAGTTTATATAAATCTCGCTTGGCTGAATTAAACATGGTAAAAGAATATTTTCAAAATTCTTACTTCGTTAAGAGGATTCGTTATAGTCTCTTGTATAAAATGTAAGACATATTCGCACGCTGCACAAGATTCCTTTCCTTTCACCGGAACGTCCGATAATGGGAACGGTAACATCCTTTCAAGGGGTAATTGCATTGCTTCCACTTCTGATTTGCTTAGTTCTTCCTCTTTGTTATCTTTCAAATCCTTTGCATCCTGAAAAATACGCATTCCAATTTCCGCTGCATCGTTAGGGACTAGTGGCCAAATTGGTTCATTCTGTGTAATATTAAATTCGAAATTAAATCTAGTGTCTGTAATATCTACCACGTAATATACACATTACTGATGAAAGTATGCACCTGAATTGCTTTATCTGGAGCAGGACACAGCCCAGTCATTTCACAAACAGCGTTACTATTTAGACGTTTTGTGAGATACTCGTAGATTTCTGGATAATATTCATCAACCACGGCCGTACACTTAAATGAATTATAAACGATTAGAAAAATGTCTTATAAGTAAAGCATCAAGTACTAAAATACTTACTTCACTCGCAAATGAGTGTGTCTGTTGGCATAATCCGTCCAACACCTGTTGGAACTCTGTTTCTGTGGTATTAGCTACTAAAAGATCTCTTAAATGTCCCACGAGTTGTTCGCATAACATGCACGGAAGATCGTCGCTTACATCGACCATACCAACGCTGGACAATGGTCTAATTTCTACCTTCGGCGTCTAAAATTTATTTTACATCATCGAGTTAAATACGGCGGCTCGACATTGTCGGATCAGAAGTATTTCAAAACTTACGGTATCCGTATCTTCGTGTCTGTGGAACTTGGCGCTGCATTGCCCAGATAAGTGGCATATATTTTCAGCATTGAAATTTTCTTTCAAATGAGTGCGAATTGTCTCGAAATAAGTTAAAACTGTTGCCGAACAAGCATCTGTGAAACTGCCGAGCTCTGCGCACAAATTAAGCATTTGATGCAGCATTTTATCACGCGGAGTGTTACTCAGTTTATATTCCATGTGCTTTGCAACTGTATAGCATTTCGAACATTCATCGGGCTCGAGTTCGTCTTTTGCCAAAGATCGGGTGTTTACTGTATCGAGCTGAAAGACAATGCATACAAAATATAAAATGCCAACCCGATGGTGATAATCTCAGAAGATCTAATATAATTCCAGCTTCGCCGAGGAGACGAGGTGTGAAAAGCAATCTACGAGTATCTTTTGATACTTTCCAAAAAAATGCCGAAGCAAAAACTATTCAAGGCCAGAAAACGGTTGAAAATTTAACTGTTTCTTACCTCAGGTTTGTTGCGCTCGTAGTCTTGTAGCAATTTATCAATTCGAGGAGAATTGCAAAGTCCAGCTAAGGAACAAACGACGGATGGGTTCATTTCTGATGCCAAAGTGTCGACTAGATCTGGAATAAACTGATCCACGATGGTTATGCATTCTTTTACAATTTCCTTGATGCGCATCAATTTACAGCTTCCTTCGAAAACAGCTCTCAAATCTTCCACAGTTTGATTGCTTTCCAGCTGCTGGCGAGCTTGATTGACCACGTCTTTACAAACGCCGCAAACGGTGTCTGTATCCTCTGGTACGATCATATTTTTCCATACTGCGTTGATGCAGTGTTTAGTGGCGTTACACCCAGCTGCTGTCCTGTGTTCAGATTCGATGAAACAATTTAATATTGCCTGGACTTATAAGAAACATGCTACATAATTCAGAATAATAGCAAAGAATGTATAAAAAAGAAAACCTATTTAGAATGAATTTAGTAGAAGTTGGCTAACATGCCTGTCTATTACTTGTTAATTCTGCTTAGAACATTCTTATCCAACTTACTTAATATTTTCGCACCAATACGAAGGCCCCCATGTACATTCTTCATCACCTAAAAGACGGGTGTCGGATGGACCCTCAGCAGTAATTACAACTCTTGCTGCCGATACTGAAATACATATATTGATATTTATAAATTAGTTGTATTAGATATATAATATTAGTTATGCTTTAAAACAACGGTATTATATATTTATAAGTTACATTTGTTTGTGCCAGCACAATGTATATGTAAAAGAATGGACCAAGTATGAAGGAGAAGGAGCTTGTCTTTAAGCTGGAGATATTATATTTAATATGAATAGTTGAAAAATGCTACATAAATAACAATTTGGCCACAAAGCTACGGCTGATACGGCGTTTTAAGCGCGATGTATATTCAAGAATACGTGATACATTCAGCGATATTTTTCTTTCATAAACTATTCCATGGTAATTGCTGGCCACTGACTCATCCCATATATCTGAACAAGCAACTCCCATCTCTTATGAGTAATTACGAGTAACAATAATGTGATTATTGACCGTAAGAACGTAAGGAAACGTCTGCCGTTAACGAATTCGAAAATATGTAACGGTCTATATTGAAACGGAATAACCTTCGCAATGTTGTCGCGCCAAGGTACAATAACAATAATAACAATACTGCGTATGGGCCCGTTAAGATTTCAAAAACTGTGGCGTAACAGAATTTCTCGCGGAGAGGTCGACAAAAGGAAGGAATTAGCGTCGAAGACCAACGTATAAAAAACTACGTCGTGAACAAAGGAAATGATCGGCATTGAACGGCTGAATAATCGCACGATACTCACCACCCAGGATCGCGCAGAGCGCGATTAGGATCTTCATTTTCGTTGCTTACTCTCCACAATTTCGTCGCATAAAGCGTAGATCGAAAAGGCTCAACAAACACCGTTCCTTTGTTACTTTATCAATCCCGATGACGAGCAATTACCCTTGCACCCAGGCCCGTAGAAGCGTATATATCGAATGGGATGTCGACGAATTGTTTAACAGTCCCCCGTTAAGCGCTACTGTCAAATGACTGATCCTAGCCCTTATACGTATTCTTTGACCGATGCTTTCTCTCTTTCGCTCTCTTTCTATTTTATACAACAGCCAATGGGAATCTTGCGTGACGGTCACGTGACGTGCGACTCCCCGCCGGCTGCGTGCAAGGAACGCGATAGTGTAAAACTGCGCATAGCATTCTTAAAATGTGAACTATCGTCGGAGTTCTCGCCGGAGTGGAACTGGGAATTATGCATATTGCCCTTTCCTTTGCAAAGTAGATAGGAATAATAATTGTGTTTCGTAGGCACAGTAACGGTTCGATTGATTTCCGCTGAAAACAGATGGTGGAGTCATCTGTAGGTGTAAAAATGAAGGTGGTATAAAAACAAGCATTTCAGATTGTTTCCATTCGCTTCTCTTTTTTTCTAATCTTGAATCGGTGTCCTGATTAAACGAATGAATATTATCACTTCGAAGTGAGGAGAAGACGAGGAAACAATGAGGGAGAATCACTTTCTACAATACTGGAAAAATATTATCGGCGAACAATTACGTATGTCACTAGAATTGTCGACGATAGATAAACGAATGTCTGATAAGGTAGTCGACATTTGATCGATTGCGTATATCGATATTGTCTTGTTGTGGAAAAACGGTGCGAACGTAAGTGCGCCAAATGTTACAATTTCTTATTGTTTTACATAATTAAGCAGGATCCACATTTGTTACCGCAGCCCGCTCTGTTACCGCACCTTGTTACCTATGTAACGATTGGTAACGATGTTCTGTTAATGCATACTGTGGCTCGTTACTTGTTTCGAGCGTTCCGATTAATATCTCGGAATCGTCCGACATCATTTACATTTGTTACCACGATCGGTCAGATAGGTAGCAGGTCGCTGTGAGGTAACAAATGTGGACCCGGCTTTACACAGAGTATA
The DNA here is from genome assembly GCA_960531205.1 of Andrena bicolor. Classification (NCBI taxonomy): domain Eukaryota; kingdom Metazoa; phylum Arthropoda; class Insecta; order Hymenoptera; family Andrenidae; genus Andrena; species Andrena bicolor. The sequence continues at coordinate 41,838,284 of OY482665.1, forward strand.
AAAATAGCATTTTATCATAACAGGTTATTGGTGTGGAATTCCAGATGCCAGTATATGCATAATTGACAATTTGATGTAAATGTGATGTATCGTAATATTGGTTATGATATAAATGTATTTCTGTATGCAAAATACTTTTGATTTACTCGCATTTTAGTAGACAGTGGCAACGTAGCGAGTTTATAACCTTTTCGGAATGTAAGAGATGGGATGACGGGGTAGGACAGAAGTGCAGGACTGTGGTTAGGACCGGTATTCATAGTCGCTACTTATTCTTAAGTAAATGCTTAAGCATGCGGTATCCTCTACTAATCTAGTAGCTAGTAAAAGATGCCGAATGCTTAAGCATTTGCTTAAGAATAAGTAGCGACTATGAATACCGGCCTAGATAACGCATTGGCTAGGATGACGGCGGATAGCAAGGATACCACAGTGTTTACAATTACGTAGCGTTTGGGTGGTTAATATGATGCATGTTGGCGTAAAAAGTCAGAGTTAGATAAAGGTAAGTACATTACACGCGCTGATATAGAAATATCACGGGAATTTTTATTATTGAACATTGTAATGTTTTTGCTAATCAATACGCCGTTCAAGGGGTTCGTATCGTACAATTTCCAGCTTGAAATTTTCAAATTCACGGTCACTATTTGAATCGTGATGAAAGTCAAGTCGTGTACCCCTAATCTCGCGGAGGTTTGACCGACTATATGTAATGAGACACTATCGTATTCGTAATTCGTAGAAGCATTTAGTAGATAGGTACTGTCGTTGTTATGACTAGGGAGCCAGTGTGAAATCTCAGCTGAGAATGTAGGTGACGCTCTGTCACGTGTTTGTTTTGAGTTTTTGCCACAGTGAAATGCCCTAATTGTCAGTGAGGAAGTCAAAGTTCATCAATGTTTGGGAGTTGAAGGACACTGATTTCCTGTTATATATAACAGAGCAAAACTGAGGAAGAGCAAACATAACGTTCTCATAACCGTTCTCTATCGCGGAAGATTTTAAAAACTTCCTGTGATAAACGCTAACTAGGAGCACTCTTAGAAATATAAATAGTGGGACGTGCAGCATTTATCTTTATAATTAAATTAATCTGAGGCAATACTTAAAGAAAGATTGAAAGAATACTGAAATTGTATTTTTTATTTTACTCAAGTAGTTCCGTGGAAATTGCGTAATCGGAAAATTAATATCATGTCACACCGGATAAGATTATCGGCGAAATCTAATAAACCAAATCGGTAATTAGTCAGTAGCAAATGAAATAATTGTAAGTAGGTTATAGTTCCGTTTATTTATAATATTAAGTACATCAGGCTTGAGAATGAACTTCTGTTTTTGGCCGATTTTCGGAAGAAACGCCCTTTTTCTCCCGTCGTGCGTCTTGGCCCCCGCGTTGTCAGGCTGCACGCAGTTCTTCAGGCGCGTACCACATAGGTAAGCATCTGCAATATAAACGGCGCGCGGCGTATTAGGGTGACACTCGTAGCAATAGGTTTCACATCGTTCCAAGGAGTATTATTATCGATGCGTTTTTTTGTCAGTGGTACCTCCGGTAGGCCTATTCGTCAAAATTTTAATTAAAACACTGCAAGACTCGACGTACCCTAAATTTAGAAATTTCGCGCTTCGAATTTTCTCCAGGCTCGGAACGACATATTTGTGCAAATGTTCGTTCTGAAATATGCGGATATTTTAAATTTACTCAGTACGTCTAAACGTGCGCGAAAATCTAGTTTTCCGAAATTTAGAAGCTTTCCCAAATTTATTTTTTATCATGCGACATAATAAGAAATATTGCACCTATTGAACTGGAAAAAGTACTAAAAGAAACTAGTGGAACATCAGTTTCCGTGGTGTAGTGGTTATCACATCCGCCTAACACGCGGAAGGTCCCCGGTTCGATCCCGGGCGGAAACATTATTTTTTTACATCAAAATTTTGTTACGTATTTGATAAATGATTTGAATGTGATAATAATTTAAATTATGTTAACTTTGGACAGGAACACAATAAGCAGTTCAATTATTATATTCCACGCTATGCTATGGTCACAGACGAGATATAGTATAGATATTAGATGTAATCTTGCAGTTTATAGCTTGCACGCAGCTTTGAAGAAATACAATTTTTCAGCGCAATAGTGTCTTAGAGATTTTCGGAGAGAAATCCGTGTGAGTCTGCACTTCGAAAGCCTGCCTTCTATATCAAATTCTCATTTTAAACAAGTCACGTGAATGCAAGCACACGCACACCTTTCAGCATTTTAACACATTTCAGAGTAGTTCCTGAGTTCGGCGCTGTTCATGAGCAGAGGCCACTAAATTCAGTCCTTAGATTATGGGTCGGTAACGTAGTTCGGTGCTGACACGAACTCCCATAAGGTGATACGTCTATCCTATTTGGTATAGTAGGCGCTTTTGATCTTTGAAGCGTTTTCAATTTTTTGAAGTACCTCCGAACCAATAAGAATTCAGAGATCATCGGAGGTGCCTCCTTAAAATCGTATAAAAGCGCGAATCAGAGCTTCCGCGGGCAGTTAGTTGTTGTAAACCCAGCATGATATAAAGATCTCCCTTACTATCGTTCTCGTACACACAAAGTAATAACATAGTTAATATAATTAATAATGTCTTAAATCATTTTAATTACTGAATTCTTCTATTACCCAATCCCGGAATAGACTTTAAAAAATCCCGCGATCCCGGGATAGTAAATAATGACCGGGATTGAATTCCCTAATCCTATACCTCGTCTGTGCCTATACTTTGTCAATGCTTGAAGGAGTTGTAGGTAATAATTCTGGGTGTAAGTATGCTCTTGTTTATTCGATTTATATTGTATACAGTAATGCCTCGTTAGAATCACGACGATCGGGGCTGGCAGCGTGATACCCTACTAACGCGATGCGGATACTATTTCGTGCCGACGACAACTTCGCGTCGACTCTTTTGTTCTCCCTCGCAAATATCGGATTCTCTCACTCTCGACTGAAGGATGCCATGAAATGGTGGGGATAGTGAGCGTGATTATAACGCATGGTAAAAACGTGACACTAACGACGAATTACTGTAATGCGTCTTTTAATGCTTTTTTCTTTATTTTTTTAAGTATAATATAACATACAGAATAATATTATGGATTATATAACGCGGATAATACGATGTTCTTAAAAAGTAAAGGCACGAGTGGGTAGGACGTAGAAATTCACACTAAGATCTTTCCCCAATATCAATCTTCATCGTCGCTAATCATTACACGAGACGATCTCTGTTGATTTCGTTGTTTTTGCGTTGGCTCCTCCTCATCGTCGCTAATTATCGTCCTAACGTGTTTCGGCTCGGTATCCTGAGACGTTAATAGCTGTTCTTCTTCGTCGCTATCCAGCAGACGGCGCTTCTTCACTGTCCCGTCCTCCTTGTCCGAGCTGTTCGATCGATTTCTTTTGCCCTCGTCTAACAGAAATATCCATTTATCAACAACAACGAGTTGATACGATTTTAGCTATAGATTTTCTTAATTAGACTGTCAGTTCTTTAATTTACCTCGAGCATCTTTGACGTTGCTTTCTACTTCCATTTCAGAGTCCGATGAATCGACCAGTAGCCTTGCACGACCACCAGACTTTTGTTTTTTCTTATTTGAGTTCTCTGAAACTAATAACAACAGAGTTAATCAACTTTCTTTCTTCCTGAATGAAAGTATTCATACAGATTGATTTTTGTCTGCATTTGTTGGTAACTTTCTGCAGTTCAGAGTTTAAGCTGACACGGCACAGAGGGCACGTAGTTGCCTCTTTGAAACGTACTGATACATACCTTCTGCCTGTGACTTCAGCAAAATTGAGGAACTTATTGACGGCTTTCCTTTAGAATTGACGCTTGTAGTAGGTTTAGAATCTTCGTGAGTTGACGTTGGTGGCTCTGCTGAAAATTTTTACAATTTTAGACCTCGAAATAAGTTCAGACAAAACAGCTAAAAATTAGGTTGCATGAACTACCTACCCTTAGAAGCAAAGAATTTTTTAATATTTTCAAGGACGTCTATATCACTATCACTCTCGTTGTTCTTATCGCTATCAGAGACCACTTTTTGCGGGATAGCTGCTGGTTCTAAAATAAAAAATACATGCGTACATTTTGAAGTGTCTCACTCCATCTAGGCGATGTATCTAATCGGCAAGTAGTGAAATTAATGAAACGACAGAAAATACACTGATGAAGAAGTATGTCACCTTCTAACGCTATCTAATTCTTCTTTAAACAGCTGCTTTTTTATTTACCATCAAGAATTTCGCAATTCTCGTAGCCATTAATTGAAATAAATAATTGCACTTCGCTTCCCCTTTAAAGAGTACGAGCGAATCGATGGACTCAGTGCCCATTATGTAAATCGAGGGAAGCTCATTTACTGCAGGCTACATAGGTAAAGAAAAATGTAGAAATAATACCTTGGACAATGAAATTCCCCGCCAGTGCTGCCTCGATAAGATCGTGGCGCTTCTGAATGGTCGAGGGAAGCATATTAGCTGGTATACGCCAGTAAGATTCCTGTTCATCAAACGGAGGCGTGAATCCCAAAGCTCGAAGGAGCTTTTGAAAGCTCGGCGAATCCATCGCCGCCGACGAATAATCTGTCAGCGGGACTAACGGGATACCTTCGGAGCTTTCCTCGTCCCGATCGTCCAGGACGTCCTGCAGGGATTCCATGATCCATTCCAGAGCCACATTCATATCTGATTTACGTACAAAGGAAATCATTATTGCTTCCCTCTATGAAAATCGTCTTACCTAATACCCACTTATTAATCCCTAACAATAATGAAACTATTGGGGAAGGGCTTCGGTAGGTATTCCGAGTAGCCAGTAAGATGTAATCACAACACGATAGTTTGAACTCTTAACTTTAGTCTTCCATGTAACTCCTAGCTGGAGAAGGAAAATAACTCGTCAACCCCAGGAACAGATAGAATAAATCTCCTATGACACGAGGGAACCGAAATTCGTGTATCCTTTAAGAAAATATATCGACTCCGCTTGCATGACACGGTATTCTGATAGGTGACAAGCACATTGGCACGACACAAAAGGGCGGCAAGATCGTTTTTTAACGATGTCCTGTCGAAAATCCACGGGGATCAAGCCGGCACTTGCCAACCTAGGTCACATTTGTACCGCACGCGAGAAGTCTCTTTGACAAATCATTACTTTCTCCACTGTAACCCAGCTTTTCCAAAGGGTCGCTGCAGTCCGTGCTCCTCTGAAAAGCCCCTCGAGTAGACATTTGTCCCCGGGAGGCATGAAAAAAAGAGTGCACAATATTCGAAGTAGCTGGGGAGGATTTTATTCTCATAAATCACTGAGAAACACCCCCGCAACGCTGGGAAAAGAATTGGAGGGAGACACGGTGTTACTCACTTTTTTCGATGACATCCTTCAAGAGTCCAGATAATTGTGCATCCGTGTAGACCATCGCCGGCTGTTTCTTCGTACTTTTCTTCACCCTCTTGTTCGTTGGTTTATTGGGAGCGGTGCTGTTACGCCTCGAGGATTCTCCAGCTTCTTCGTCGCTGCCTTCATCCTCGTCTGAATTACTGGCAGACTGCGTTTCCCACGACGATTTCCCTTTTTACAAAGCACGTGGAAATGGGTGTAAACGCTTTTCGATATTGCTTCTCTCGCGATATCGTATATGAGGGGAATGCATCGAGTGTGCCGCGCATCGAGGAAGCAAGTCGGTGGAATCTTCTTCTAGCGAATGGTGAATTTCCATTCAGGCACGCTGAACACGCCCGGCAAACGTGAATCGTAGAAACAATAACCCACCGAACCGGCATAGAGATTCATCACCACGATCTCGGACGACATCCAATTAACGCGGCAATATTACGCCCACGCCGCCCAAAGAGAGAGGCAACAAACTCTATATAACCTGTTCACCCTGACAATATCGACGAAAGGTTTTTTCCCCGGATCATAAAGAATCAGAAGAGGGTCCTACGCGAAGATACCGTACAAATTGATCTCTGCTCTCTCTCTCTCTCTCTCTCTCCCTACCCGTCGTCCCTCTGCGTTCTCCTCTTTTCCCGCGTGCACCGCTTCCCTTATTTCCATCTTTCTCCCTCTAAAGGAGCAAGGGGCAGGTTCGCTCTATGCAGTCGCCGGCAATCGTATTAGCGGAAGACTGATCGAATGGGAATAGTCGCCAGAATCTGAGGATAGTAAGAAAGACAGATGCGAATGGGATGGGATAGGATTGGCCGGAACAAGGGGTGCTCCAGAGATGCTCGAGCCGCTGCAGAAAAGGCTGCAGGAAAGGGGCAGGAGGAGTCGAACAGGACGGCGAACGGCCATGGTACGTGAACGAGGAGAAAGGGAGAAAGGGAGAGTAAACGGCTCACCGTGGTTGCTTTTTCTGGATCGCTTCTTGCGCAGCTCCTTCCGATCCGCGGCCAATCCTAATTCCAAAAGCTTCTCCTTGATCTTTGGCTTCGGCCGCTTTATTGTGAGCCCATTGAAGATCAGGCCCACGGGATCTGTAGTATACAACGTAAACCATATCGGCATTAATTCGACGGTTAACGGGATGGAACGTTGATTCAATTCGATAGCACTCGCGCAACGGCCAAACGGGGGAGGAAATTGAATCGGCAGAAGGGAAGTCAATTTTCTGATAGCTGGGTCTTGTTTGCCCGCGATAAGGGCTTAAGATTGTAGTGCCTCGAAACTAGATCTGGATTCTTAATCTTCCATCTTCTGGTTGGGAGAGTTAAATTGGACTTTAAGTTACAGGGTCTCGATTTGATCGATTAGTTTAGGTTGTCCCGAGAATGATGCAACTGTTACGAGGCCCATTAGCCGTAAAATTGTTCTGCCGATCGTGGCAACGGATTTGGAGATGTCAAGTTTATGCGCGAACGTTTGAAATATTCGCACAGCCGTGTTGAAAATACAAGAAGGATATTTCGAAACTCCTAGAAGACAGGGAACACAACTGGAACTTCTGTGAAGCACAGTTGGGGCAAGAGCAATTTCGAGCATTAAAGTCATGGAAGACAAGGGGTCACCGTACGAAAATGAAGCAAGTTTTACAAGACTTCTGGAAATCCTTCCGTCAGGGAGGATATTATTCTTCGTCCGTCTCGACGGAGTCCGAATTATTGCTGTAGGTAGCAACCAGCCGTTACCGATGCTCGGCGCTTAATTAAATCTCGAGAATCGTCGCGGGTGCTAACGAATTCTCCGGCGAACATTCGTAAAATTCTTGGACCGCGCCGAGCCACGGCCAGCCCAGCCAGCCATGACGCGCATTTTCCGCTAAATTATATCGTTCCCCTGAGTTGTTCATCGCCTATGAGTCCCCCGTTCGGCGAAAGTTGCTAGAAAATTACCGTCGTCGTCTTTCAGTTGCTCCCAAAGCTCCGCGAGCTGGGCGACTTCCTCTTCGCCCCATTCTTTTGGAAGCCTCTTTTGTACTTCGCTTCGGACACCCTGGAATAATTTTAATTACGTTAATTGCAAAATAGGCGATGCTTTGCCTTACTTCTTCCGAAAGATTCTTCTATAGAGTACCATTACGATTATAAAAAAATACTCAAATTGTCTAAAATTAAGAACTATGTTTGGCAAAATCCTTCATCTCTTCAACGAATTTTATTAACCGATTAAACTTATATCCTTCGTTTTAAAGCACCCTGTATACTCGCGGCGTTGTTTCAAAGACCGCCTGGTAGCAATTTATCGCCCGAATTAGGGCTTGGAGAACGATGTCTGTCGCCTAATTCCTGATCCCAAGTCCCTGCTCTCTTGAAATGGGGATAAAGGGGAAAAAATACGACGCTCGTTTTCCAATGATTACGCTTCGCTCCCTCGCCAAGGATTCCTCTTGGTTGTCCTAAATGGCAGTCGCGCGACTTCACCAACTAAATGAATGTCAAATGAACACCCGGGCGTAGTCTGGCCTCATTCAGTTTTGAGGGGCAAAGGGTAGCCACGCATGAAATTATTTAAATGAAACGCTTCCACGACTAAGCCCCCCACTTTCGTGGATTTTGCTGGCGAATCAATAATACATTTCATCCCCTTTCTCCCTGCCACCCTCTGTTTCTTGATGCTCATTTGCGCGGGCTGACGTGTTTGGTCTACTGTGGCACTGTGCTTAACCCTTTGTGGTTCAATGGACTTTGCTGAGAGACGGACAGAGCAGATTGACTTTGAAAGGCAAATAGAAGAAAAGGGGGAAGATTTGTGTAATCGTGCTGCAAAGATAAATGTGATGAAAGCAGTGAATAATTCACGAACACTTTGTAGCTTTCTAACTTAGGCACGAACCCCAGTAATATTTTTAATAGTACCTATTCGTATAACAATGCGGTGATATTAAAATATATGAAATTTCCTTTATTATTGTCAAACAATGCATAAGGGTGAAATGCTTCAAAATGTTTAAGCATATAAGGGTAGAAGTCGTTAAGTACATACTGCGTTTTCGCCAAAGGAAAATAATCAATCTAAATGAAGTACATTTACGGTAATCAATTTAGCGCGAGGTAAACTTTGGGGAGACTTTTCTGGAAGGAATTTGTCAGGGAATCAATAATACCCGGAGCAATCCAATCAGCTTTCTCTGGCGGGGTGAAGCAGCAGTCCCTTTGCAGTTAATAACCGTGTGATTTGCTGGCGAGCAAATAAATATTATCGGTTGATTTAAAATCAATGAAAATAGAAATAAAGAATTGCTTTCACACTCTTTCGAATAAAATACTTCGATCTTTACATATCACTTCCATCGTGCGTCTTAGGCTATCTTTAAATACTTTAAAAAATTTGAAATACATTTGCTGCTTTTGAAAGCAAACCGAATGCACTAAAGGAAACGATGCTCAGATGTATCTAACTGGCGTTTAACACGAAGTTTGATAGCTCCCTGGAGATTAGTAATTAGGATAATCGCTAGTCCTCGGCGTCTCCACCCTCCATTAGAATATACGTGACGCTCGAAGAACATTCGTTCGTCAAATTCCCAAAGGGTAACGGGCTAAGAATCCGTCAAGGAATCAATAACACCCTGAACCAGCGGAGCTCGACTCCCCCGCTGGAATCAGTGGTATGGGGGCAATCAGCTCCCTTTCCTGGCGGAGCAGCGGGTGCACACCTATGATTAATCGTCAATTTCGAAGTGGGGTAATACCGTTTTAACGGTAGTCAGATATATCGTCGCCTTACCCACCTCCCTCCATCCATCGCTCTTACTTTCCCTCTATTTCTCTTTGGCGCACGTGCCTCCACGCTCCTCCACCGCCTTAAAGCAGGTAATGTCTCAAGATTATCGTTATAACGTGCCCTGGCCCGATGTTGTCCGATGGGTTTTCGACAAACAGAAGGATGCCACGGGGAGGATCGGGTTAAATTGCCTGTGTTCCCGACGGTGAGCGCCGTAGCCACGAGTCGGGGAACATTCCTCGTTGGCGAGGTCTACGGAACACCGATTAAAACACAAATTCAGCCCACGATCTACTAGTTCTGCGCATTGCATTGGACAGTGATTAAAGAAGAAGGGGAAAAATGAAAATGAACAGTGGCGCAGGTGTCGCTTCAGTTGTCGTTTCATCCAGATGAATTCGGCGATCAATGTGACCGATTCTTTTGGAAAACAGATTCCAGCAGCATTGCCCGAAAAAGTTAAACGACCTCGCTGCATTATTCGCGAAATAGCGCTCGCGTGCGTCGCGATGAATAATTATCGTCACTGCGCGGCGCGGAGTGATTAAAAAAATGTCTCTCGATGCTTAACTATTTGGACCGATTAAACGGGTAACGCGTTTAAAAGTACGCCGCGCTGGAATTCGCCGCGCATGCAAATGGTCGGGGCCCGTTTCCAGCGGGCATTTTCATGTAAATTTTCTTCAAAGTTCCACTGTTACATTCGCACTTTTTGAAGCTCGCCGAGGAATCCCGCTATTTCGGGCTGTATGTATGTGATACATAATACATGAAACGGCCGCGGTCGCTTGTTTCAAAAAGGTTTTGTTTAAAATCGTATTGTAACTGGTCTGAAAAGTTGTCGCATAAAGGATTATTCAAAAGCTAGTAGGACACGCTGGGTAGAGGGAAAACGAGTATCGGTACAACAAAACTCGTTGAAATCTCTCGCCACTGTCCCCGTTGCACTGTTAATTCTCTGCCGGCCGTTTTTCCCTGCTAATAATCTTTTCTATGCTCATTGTTGCTGCGGTTGGAATGAACCGTTGTCCTCTTGCTCGTTCCCCTTTCATAATGAACGCATTGAGGCGATTTTGAAAACCCCACAATCGCCGAGAGCCCTGCTCTTTTCTCCTCCGCTGTTCTCTCATGTTTGTTATAATTTATTCAAATTTACGACGTATTTCTCGTTCATCGAGCACACTCCTACTTCAAATACAGCTCATGATTTTAATATTTATTCCACTGCAACTACTTCCTATTTCTAAGAATATTCTTTTACGCGAGTAATTCCACCACGCGGCGCGTTCAATACACCCTCCATGGAAAAGAATGGTCGAAGTTATTCGTTTCTGTGGTCTCGCGACGTTCTCTCCTCATGCACCTCAAAAAGGACGATGTTGAACTGACGGGGCGCGTGCCTCACCTTACTTTCCCGCTCGATACTAATGTTTATACGTGTTTCGCTGGGGCAAAAGGCAAACAAAACGATAGCTTCCCGCGGCACGGCAAAAGGGTGCACTCGGGGAAAGGGAAATAACGTGCTTGAACGAATAAGCCGCGGTGGAAACTCGTGAACGGAAATCTTTAATATTACCGTCGCGATTTCAAGCGAACGATAGAAGAATGTATCGCTGCCGTTCCAAAAGTGGCAATAAACTCGCGACTTGCTGCCAAAGAACGGTGCTGTTTGAAATTGTTTTCAGTAGACGAACCGTCGTAGGAGCGATGCGTTTCGATATTGCTTCATAAAACATGATGGTCATCTTTGAATAATTAGTGGAACATATATTCTTTTATTAAGTGAATTGATAGAATTGTACGGATGCTATTCGTTCAATCTCGTGATCTGTGCTTCGCAAAGCTAATTGAATGGATTAGAAATGACTACCAGCAAAGACATTTTTTCTTTCATTCTGCTAGAAAGCAAACCAGAGGTTTCCTCGTAATATGGATTTATACAAATTTCAATCATCTCTCGTGGGCTCTGTGCAGTGCAGTTTAGCTTTCTGGACCGAAAAATGCAGGACTTACATTCTTGATTCAACATAAATCTACCCAGGTAAGGGATATGCGAATAAAGCGATTGCTTTCAGTACCTGACAAGCGGAAGCAGGGAAACAGGGAGCGGGAAATCTTATATGAAAGAAACAGACTATCAATAGAACTTCTGTAAAAACGAGAAATTCCAATCCCCCACAGAATTATTTTTACAACCTATTCACCCGACGGAGGGATGCGCCCAAAATTGCGTCCAAAAGCAACTCGTTCGAAGACCCACAAATTTCACATTCATGGCCATTTGATCAGAAAAATACGCGTGCCATGGAACGAAATTTGCATTGAAAGGAAAAAACAAAATACCGAACCGTACGAGATGTTCCGTTTACATTTTCCAATTTCGATGAATGGAACGTACCAAATATTACTGCATTTTCGATAGGCTAATTGGCCATTTTTGAAACGGTTCCAACAGCGAGGGGATCGAGTCGTGGTTACAGGGGGGCGATGTGACCGTGGACCAACCATTCATTCGGAGTTAAGCGGCGTCTATTTATGTGTCTAGCTTCCGCCCCCGCCCGAAATCTTGGTGTGCTCCTTTGAAAGGAAAACGCAAACAAAGCGATAGCTTTCCGTGGCGCGGAGAGGCACCGGAAGGGAACACTTGACGGAAGAAAATCTTGAGATACTTTCATCCCCGCGCCGTGAGAGCCGGGCGAGAGGGCGAGGCGCTGTTGCTGGCGCAGCGGAAGCCGTGATCCACGCAGGAACAGAGAGATCGCCCCTCCAGGAGCACGAGAGGGAAAGGATGCTCCAGAAAGCGTCTCGTGGAAATTGTCTCCAGAGAATTTACAGTTCCTGCAGCAATTCTACCGCTCCATTTTTTGCATATGCTCACCCCGTCAGCGTCACCGGTCCAGAAACTTATTTTCCAGCCGGCACCCTCCGCCTTCTCGCGCTCCTTGTAAATCATTGATCCTGTCAGGGTTTTGTCGCCGGGGGTGGAGGGGGAGCGGGACTGGGTATCATGCAGTCGAATGAATTTTCAAGTACGTTTTTGAAAGCGTACGTGGGCGCGCGCGTCTCTCGCAGAGCAGATTGATCGTTGAGGAAATAGTTAAGGTGGAAGTGTTTCTTCAAATGAGTTGGTGGATGTTATCGACGAGTAAGAAGGTTGAATGATTCAGATTTCAGGCTAGCATTTCATTCAAACGGTTTTGTTTCAAGTTCCATTTGTTACTTTCCACTGTAAAGTTTGGATGGCTTACTTTTTTCTGAAGCCCGAATTCGTGGCAGTGAAATGTTTTAAGCTTTTCGCTTCGACGCAAGATTTTTGTGTAGAAGAGGCAGAATTTAATAGATACACGCATATTTCTCTGAAGGCCCGAAGAGTTACGCTGCGTTAGGGTGCGTCAAACCCATAAACCCCATAGATCACGAAGGAAGGTAGAGAGAGTGTTTTGTTCCGTAGTCGATTTTTTCGCCGAGTCCGCGACTTTCAGCCACCCTCCGATCTAATTCGAATAAGAATGCATCATCTCGATCGTGGGAAAGATGTTCAAGAAGGGAACGCTACTTGCAATACAAAAAAGCATAGATCAGGGTTGAAGAATAATTCGTGGGAGACGAGAAATCACTTACCTTGGAATTGACGATCAGGTACATCTCTTTTAGCTTCTTGATAATACCACGTCGCGTTCGTTCTTGATTAACTTTTTCCAGTAGCCAATTGATAATGTCTAAATAGAAATATAATGCTTAAAATATTCATTCGAACCGAATCTTTTAAATATAAAAGATCCTTCTTCTATGAAAAGAACTTGATCATATCCGAACGACGCCGAATGTTAAAGGCAAACGCGTCGCTGTGAGCTTATTAATGAGACATTTGCTATAATTCAATTACTTCTGTCTTCTGTTCTCAATGGATATGCATGGAGGTTGGGATGAATGTTGATCCAAGGCTACGAGTAACCGTGCTATTTATATTCAATCAATATTACCCGTGAATTGATTCGAAGGAAGGGGAGGATAACTGGATCATCGTTGGGGTACGTGATTCGGTTAGCCGATAAATGAAGACGTTGTTATCGGTAATCTAATGTTATCGGCAATTTTCGCCGGCGTTTAACTATTTTGATGTCAAGGATCTCTCGAGTGAGAATAACGTGGCCTCGTCTAAGACAATGGTCTGACGCCTGCATAATTTTTCCGCTAAAAGCGTCAATGTATTTTTGCTCAACGCATCCGAGGAGTAGATTTCGAACGAATCAATATCCGTCGGATATTGATCGGATTATTTTTGTTTTTAGAAATGCATTATAGCATTCCCTGAGAGGTGAAACGAAGTTAAACCTTCAAGAAGCTCATATTTCTCAATTCCTGATTCCTTAAACTTTCATTTGATCGTCAATAGGTTCGAAGGTCCTCGGTTTATCATTCGCCTTGGTGAAAATTCAAGAAAAAAATGTAACGTCGCAGAAGTTTTCCCCCTGGAAGGGAAGCCGTGAATCAGAGGATTCGGCGGAAACGCGAGCAACGTACCTTGGGGATAGTTGTTAGTCTGATGTTCCATGAAGAGCGTGCGTAACTCGTCCTCTTCGGCCTCGGTCCAGAGGCTGCGCGAAACTTTCTTGTTATCCGTTTCCGCGTTGTAACCCTCGACGACCTGGATCGCTTCGTGAGTGGTCTTCCAGAAGAGCAGCTCCATGTACGCCTTCCGGTTCTTCTGCGCGGCTTCGATGAAACGACGGATTATGAAGACCGCGAACTTTTGGAGCTCCTGCAAGGGTTGGGATCTCAGTCCACTTGGACACGGAGGGCCGCTCTTCCGTTCTCGGCCATTAAGCGGAGGAACGCAGATATGTAAATTTTCGGTGATAAAATCCAAGAAGCGAGGGGTGGAACAGGATTCGCCGACCGTTCTTCCCGGGTAAGGGGGAGTTGGTCGAATAATTTAGGAATTTTAATGGCGCCAAGGTGGGACGCTTGTAGGAGTGGCTCGAACGTGTTTGAAAGGTTCAAAGGTTCAAGACGGTGGCGTTTCAGAGAAATACGCGCTACCACTTGTAGATTATGATGCACTATCGCCAATTAATGTGCGGACTCAAGACTAGTAAAGTAAATTACAAGTCACCTTATGACCAGGATGCTTAGACTCGAGAATCCTTTGGAAAACTCGGAACATGGAAGCCTGGAACATCAATCCCGGCATTTTGCAATCCCACGCTATCCGATGCAGCATCTTGTTAACATAGTGATTCACTTCGTCGGTGTTTTTATCAAACTGTTGAAGCAGAATCAGCATGGCTCTGACGACTTTCACGTTGGCGAATCTGAAGCAGAATACGAAAGTTGAGGATCATGGAGGATGCTAAATCATCCGTGTCATTTATTTCACCTGTAAACGAAGTCATGAAAATTGTAGTCGGTTTCTACAACAGTTCTCGGTTCTTCTTCTTCTTCGTGTTCCTCCTCTTCCTCTGAAACAACATCATATCCCAGAGTGCAATTTAACGAATTCCATTAAAAGTAACCTATTACGTAAGTTATTCCATTAATACACTACCTGCAGCACTATTATCAAGATGCTCTACATTTTCCCCGTGGTTTGTTTCACTTTGCGTAACGGGATCATCCTCGACTACTGCAAACAGAAGAAGATATATTCATTTTTAATTAATCCTACATCCCACTATGTACTACCGCTCTGAGCAGTCCGCACGAGAGCAACAACACGTTTAACTGGAAGCCCACTCGTTAACACTGGCAAGGCGGACACATGCCTGATCCTAACTACTTGTTATCCTTCATTCTCACTCTGGGCTTACTTCTTTCTCATCAGAATTACAACAAACATCGAACACACTCGTCGCGAAAAACAACACGCAAACAACACGTTCGAACAATATCGAAACGCGCGATATCGTTCCCCAGCACGGACAGGAGGACAAACGAACAAATACCCGCAAACAATCGCAAGCTTCGTTTCGACGCGGTAGGAATTCGTGGCAACGCAGGCGCTCTATTGAATCGGATTCGAGAGGAATCGATGGATCGGGCCTGGCTGTCGTTTTTAGCACTGATCGAGCGCCGACAAATCGCGCGTCGGAGGTCGAGCTCCGGAAGTGGCCGAAATCCCCCCGCGAATCGTTCGTTAAAATCCGTCGACGAGAAACCGGGCCACGAGGCGAAAAGGTCGCGGTCGGATTAATTTACGGAGTTCCGCGGGAATTTCGCCGCCGAATCCGCCGATATACGCCGATATACGCGGCCAACGTGGAATCCGATCGGATTCGATCCCGTAGGTTTCGAGTTAACGGTTGTATTCTTCTTCTTTTTTTATTCCGAACGACCCGACGAGCGAATTAAGCGGCCGCCGCCGGAAAGACGATTACATTTCCGACGAGCCCAGGGCGGCCAGGGGCCACGGGGAAAAATTGCAGCCGGCCGAGACACCGACGATTGGATCGACACAAAGCCTCGTTACCGGCCGGCTGAATTTCCTAAGGCTTCGCGAACGTATCCCTTTTCCTCGGCAGTATTTTTTTTTTTTTATTTAAAGCTGCACGCGACGTTTCGTTTTACCCTACGAATGAAACTGTTGGGATTCTGAATCTCGGTTGCAGTATGCACGGGTATACGTTACGTTTCTTTAGTAGTGTGTTATGAGGAAATAGGGGGTGCTCTAAAAGATTTCATTATTTCGAACAACTGAAAAGACTTGGGCTTTCGTGTGGAATATTTTAATGAATTAATTAAGAAAACGTGGTGGGTATAGTACTTTCATAAGAGCTCCGTAATCAAGCCAAGAAATTTCAGCAGTTAAGATAGCAGATTTTGGGTGGTACAATTGTAGTTTTATGGAGGTTTCTGGAATAATTATTAAGCACGTGTATTTTCTTATCTGGCATCTAATAACGTACGATGTCTTGGTGGAGAGTTCCACCCCCGGCGTATTTTAAATCATCACATAAAGTTCTATTTTAAACCGGTGTGTTGCCACGGCCAAGGGAAACTTTCTCCTCCCTTGAAGACTCCAGTCCGCCCGAGTGATGTCGACGACCATGCTATTTCAACCTAAAGTTTTAATTGTTCCTTTCCGCGGTCTCCCCTGAACTCGCTACCAGCAGTTCCACGTAAAATAAACCGCTCCGGGAGATCTGACGTTTTCATCCTGAACTTAAAAATTTCACCGTCACCGAAATACTTGGAGCAAAGCTGGGAAAGGCCTCTCCTTGCCAGTCACGGTGATCGATTAAAGAAACACAGAGGATCGTACTATTGTATTTCTCCAGCTTCCTCTGGCTTAAATAAATGTTCAATGAATGCGGACAAACCAACCGAAAAGACACGATACGTTATTGATTTCATTCATATAATCGAGCCGACTATTAATTGCATTCATTGAGCTACTCGTGCTGGAGGAATTTAATAATTCATCGTATCTTCCGCATTCCATTTCACTGAAAGCTGTTCCATGGCGAATTAATGATGGAGAAGGTCACGTCGAAAAATATCTTCGGCTTTATCCGGCCGTATAATTCAATCGTACGTGAAACGCGATATCCATCATCAGATCGTTTGCTCGCTCCGATTAGCCGAATTCGAGTAAGCTCGATTTTGTCAAGGGGAGGCAGCAATTACGAGGACATTATGCTGAACCGTGGATCTCGAGAGTCAATACCTTGAAATATTTATCGCCTTCATTCGTAGTTACCTCGCAAACCCTTATATTAACTGCGGAATGGGGTTGAAGCTTTGTCGACACGGAAATTGTATTAGATTGCAAATCGTTCATGGATTTTAATCGCTTCAATTAGGGGAAATGTGTGCATCTAGATATAATTTCGAAATGCTGTACAATAAGTAGGTACTATTACTTATTGCTTCATGCATCATTTTATAAGTAAATAGTGTTTGTAGGAAATTTGTCCTAATTTGTCTTAATGATATTCTTATTTCTGGTTAATATTTGTATTTTTTTTAATCGATGTTAGAATTTTATGGAATTTAATAGGAACGTGAATTCGTGTTATAATTTGTACTACCTACTAATATTTCGCGAGCTAATTTCCTATTTTCGACTTTTCCATAATAAACCGCGATGTATAAATTCATGAAAATAGTAAAGTATTAACGTCCAACAGTTTGGAATGCAACGGAGCGCAGTTAAATTATGCGAAAGTTAATGCAACAGTGGTTACATTAAATATGAATATATTTACAATCGTTTCCAAATTAATATTACATATTCTCTGCATAATTAATTGAAAACGATACTGGTTGACTTCTTTATTCGCAAACAATATTCATATTAACAGTACTTACACTCCATTAGTGCCGAAAGTTGCTTCTAACTAAGTACTACAAATAATACATTGATTTTGTGACGCATGGATGGGAATTTCACACACCGCTTTCCATCATGTGGTTGGTGAAATTAAATTGACTGAAATAACAGTTCTTAATCGGGATAACTGCGATGACGTTGCAAATATTGATCTTAAAAGATTCATGGAACTGGAGTCTCATTTATTGCAAATTTTCAGTAATTTATCTCACACTTCCCAATTCGATGAGTGAAAAATAGAATAAATCAACACCACTATCCACACTGATTTATTAATTATAAATGATATTGGCGCACTGATTCGGTCATGAAAAAAAAATATGCAATATTATGTCAAATTCTTTCCTTGAAAATGGTTCAAATAAGAACCGAAACGTCGGAATATTAATATAATTATTTGCAAAATAGCTTTGATTTCTTTGTTTTATTAAATTAAATAAAATAATTTTTTTTTTTTCATGACCGAATCAGTGCGCCAATATCATTTATAATTAAGATTTACGGTCGAAACACCTCTAAAAAGATTACTGATTTATTAATGTCAACTTTTTCGAATAAATTCATCCTAGCCATGGTCTCCTTTAAATTAACGAAAGTTTATTAGTCACTCAACTTTCAAGTAACACTAGAAAATACGTTGTTAAAACGAGCATGATCCTGCGCCTTCCAGTTTTGTACTCGATAACGAAAACTTGTTAACGTCCGATAAGCTCGCCTCGGATTCTGGGAAGGCAAGGCTAACTGATCTAATCCTGAAATGTAATCTTGTTTGGCGTAGCATAGTTACAACGTAATTCGTAGATAGGAGAATTGTAAAGGTCTTGAACTCTGTCTACGGATTGCATGTCTGCACGGGAGTTACGAAACTGAACACGATCGGCGGTATTCCATCAAAGCTCTTTGAGACATCAGGAACAATGTATGCATAATAACTTTCGCGTACAGTGCGATGTACAGATTAGTTTGATCCACTTCTCACTTCGGGATACCTTCCTTGCAGAATCATCGCTATAGTCGAGGCGAAATCAACTGTCCACTCACAGCTACTGATAAGGGCTTCCTGTAACACATAACCTGACCCTCTTCACTCAACCTGCCGTCTATTTATTTCGAACGCCGTTACATTCCCGTTCGCTGCGGATTTCGACTATAGTCCACGCATTAAAAAGGACAATATTTTTTTAGGAGAATATTTCCCTCATTTCTGGTCACTTCAAAATACTTTTCATTCATTTCAATCGAATAATGTATCTGATGAAGAAGATTTAATCTAATCGGATTCTATTGACAACTAATTCAAGGAAACGTTAAACAATCGTTTGGCGAGGTATGCAGGCGATTTCATGAAAGAAGGAGTGTTGTGTATAGAAGCGCCAGGTCATCCAAGTCCAGCTCGCCTGATGGATTAACCATTTATGTACATGTATGTACGTAGGTGCTCTCGGATCAACGATTATCAACGGTGCATGGCCAAAGTCTCTCGATAACTCAGGTTATGTCTCGTTACAGGCTTATCGATCGACCCTGCAATTCCATGGCGACACACAATGGTGCACCTGCGTGTGCACAGGTGTGCGAGTATGCGCATACAGGTGTCCCAGCGACACAAAGGCGATTTACACGGGATTATAATGTCAGCCCTAACACGTTCATGGCGACAGACTTTCGACGCCCAATTGGTTCACTTGCCTGTACACGGCTAATTTTGTTCGATTCGTTTCCGTCGGTCTGCGTCGTGCTTCAAATATTCCAGCATCCTGCAGCGAATTTCGATTACGTCCTAACGGTTATAAATTAAACAAGAGCAGCATGTATTTCGGGCTGTCTGTACCACGAAATTTCTCTCCTATTTTATTGTTGAATATTTCCGTATTTGGGAGTGCTTCTACACACACATGCACGCGTGCCCCAGGTGTTGCAATGCTGTAAAGGAGATTGACGTTCGCACACAACCTCCGTAGACAGGTTAAAGCAGTTTCATTGGAGGTCCCACTACGTAATTAATCTTTCGCTGCAGTAGACAGCGGTCGTAAAATTACGAGTCATAGTTTATTAACGCACCAATCTTCCCTGCACATTTACAGAATTTCGGAACTTCTGTCGTTTCATGAAAAATTGTAGGCTTCGTATGTAGTGAAATACACGTATATGTATCTGGAAACAGCGTGACAGTCACAAGAAGATTAGCAATTATAGTGTCTCTAAAAGGTGGGATTCCACTGAGGCAACTTTTTGCCAACCGGCAACATCGTCGCATATTTTTTTCGCATGCAACACATGCAATCACAATCGCACTCGTCGCATGCGACAAGTTGCTTTGCGTTGCCTCAGTGGAATCCCATTTTTGCATATAATCCGTTGGAAAATTGCTGCTTCGTTGCTATTCGTCAAAACTATAGCTGTACTGTACCGTTACGTTTGACAGTCGCCTTAGTTTACTCCCCAGTTACGTAAATAATTCGTTAACACAGGCTTTGGTTCTTACGGCTGACATATGACGGAGTTACACTACTGCGGCCGAGATTCTGAGTCACGTAAGGCTGGCACTACTGTCGCGACAAGGTCGACAGGCCTTCTGAACAATTCTAAAAAAGTGTCCACACCTTATTCTTCAGCCAATTTGTTTTTTCATTATTTCATTCATGAACTACAACAAGTATATAGTATACTTTAAAAATATGAGAATGAAAGTGTAGCACCCCGTCTAATTATTCTCGATCCACTCCTTTGAACCTAACACACTTTCGACATCGAATCCTTTCACAAATCACGATTAGAGGTCCCGCCTAAACTCACTATAGCGCAATGACAAATTCTAATTAGCGTACTCCCGGCACTCTAGTTATATTCGATACGAATCTCTCGTTACGCCGGCGATCTTGATCCCCGAAACATTAAATTAGGGCGGTATCGCGAGCGCGAACACGAGGGCTGGCATTATGCGATTACGTTGCCCGTGGTAGTAATAAGTGTTGTCTAACGAATACATAGTGGGCCGGGTAAATAGGCTGGAGCCCGGCCTATCAAGTGAAATTCCATGCTGGAAAATAAGAGACGCGAGAGACGGGTGTTACAGGGAAGGGGGGCTTGAAATAGGCAAGGGTGAAATAGATAGATGGCGAATAGAGGGAAAAGGGGGACGAAGGGTAGAGCTCTCTCGGTTTATCGTGGCTGGGACGAAAACTCTGGCACAACGCCCCGGTGTAATTTGCGAGGAGATAATAACCGTCGTCCATGGACACGGGGTATCGAGAGGGTGTCTTTTCTTTTTTATTCGCGCCATGTATTGCATTTAAAAAAGGCAATCTCCGAAATAATTTGCGCGGCATCAGCCGCCCTTTTTTCGTTCCGCGTGATCGCGCGATGAACGCGGTTTCCGCGGGTAATGCGAGAGAAACAAGCGATCCTCTGAAGCAGCGGAAACTGGACAAAGTTAGGGGATACAACCACATTTCTATACCAACTTCGATTTCTTTATTTATACCCTCCCGAAGTGTTCATTAATATCAACGAAACCGAGCGAGTTTCTATAAAATAAGCGCCTTATTTCTACACACATTTCACAATTCGGAAGATTATTCGAAAGTTAGCGGCGCACCGTTCCCTGGATCGCGGAACGCGTTTCCACCCGCCAACTGGAGGGATCTTATCCTCATTATTATAACGGTAACGTGGTTTCTGGGCGGCTATAGTTAACCAGCTTATTAACGTAATTAACGCACAGAGGGCCCTCGAAAGGGGAGGCTTCCGGTGTCGTTGCACGAAGAAAAGAGGCTTCGCTCCCTGGCAATTTGATACGCGCCGCAAAGCGACGAGCAAGATGACGTTCCCGTACTTCTTCCGCTAGACGTCCTTAGAGGCCTTTTTAGACCGTGCTCCCCCCTGTCGGCTGCTCTTTGTCCCGTGCATCCCGGCGCGAGGGTTAAAGTTAAAAAAAAAAAAGACCGGGAGGAGAAAGAGCTTTGATGTTCACTGTCTGCCTCGCGCATGCAAACCTCGCCAGTCGCAGTTTGTTCATGATACATTTTGCGGCCTAATACGAGCCGAAGGAACGCTTTAATTCTTCTTATTCCCGGAGTGCCCTCTTTGCACGCCCGCGAGAAATCCCGGCAACGCCTTTTTAATGACGTTCCAGTGGAAGAGGAAGTTCCCAGAGTGGACTCGAGTTAAGTTTACTCGCCACTAGGAACTTAAAAATTTAAGGAAGTAAACAGTAGGCGTCGGAGGAGACACTCGAGCTGCAATTTCACCCTGGCCAGACAATTCAGACGCGTACTGTATGGAGCCTAAAAAAATGTCTCGTCGTTAATTTACTGTCGCGGGAATCATTAACGGTCATCAACCTCCACCACTTGAATCGCGTTTCGTAAAGAAATACTTGTGCGAGTCTCAATTTCACCCTTCGTAAGGCACGTTGTACAACGCTGTACAAAGATTCCCTTCAGGGGGAAAGTCTTGAAGAGTATCTTGAAATTAGGATACGAGGCGCGATCAATCATCCGATGAGACCCCTCCGCTTATCTCGTCATCGCTTTAAGCGTCTTAAACGTTTTTCCACGTAATCGATCGTGCCAGTGGCAAGATAAAAGATTCCTCGGCACAGTTTTCAATGGCTGACGATGCAATCGTGCGAGGCGGAGATTTCATTCGTTTAACTTATCCAGCCTCTTCGGCCCCGATAACAAAAGCTGGCGCGGTGAACGTGACGTGCGGGTAACCAGTATCGGAACGGTTATCCTTTCTATAAACCGTTGGCCGACCCGCATGCGAAAATCGTGTAGTCCGCAGTTCCGCCGCTCTTTCATCTTGTCCATTCCCGAAAACGACGGCCGGCGAATAATCGATTCGATCGGGGCATTAACCAACAATAGGCTTCATTGGAAACTCGATAACGACGGCTTCTCTCTCGCTCCGGCGATGAGGCGGCTATAGGACGGTTTAACACGCCGCTGGATAAGATCAGCCGGCTATAATCCAGTTCCCGAGGCACGCCGAAGACCGCGGCGAGGGGAGGGGGGACGAAAGCGACCCCGGCTGGGTCCTTTGTGATTGGAAAAATTTAAATGAAATCGCTCGACGCGAAAGTGGGCTAATACGAAAGGAAAACTTATTGTTCCTTCCAATATCGGCGATCGTGGATCTTTCGCTCCCGGAGCGTCGAAAGATTTCAATATCCCCGGTTCCTTTCAACAAAATTGACCAGCCATTAGTGGTTAATATCCCAGGAGCTATTAATACATATCGATTGCTGCATTTTAAGCGCTGGTCCAGGTCGTGACCTCCCTTTGTTGGTCGAGCTGCAGCTCTGCAAGCATCGACGCGCAGGCGGCGGGGGTTTGCCCGAGGAGGGCCTGGTCAACGAGAAGACATCGGCGCGTTTTGAAAACGCGACGATCGGTTGGGGGGATGGGAAACGTTTTATATCCCGCGGCTGCATACGAGATGAGGGTTAGAAAACGGGGAGAAAGATCTGAGGTGTTTATGGACGTTTGACGCCGTGAATCCGACTCGAGATGCCAGCAGGCGAGTCGCCACCCTCTCTCTTTGGCCAATCTGCTCGTTCCGTGGCAAGCTGAAAATTCTGTATTCAACAGCCGTCACGGTCCGGCACTACTATTAGGCCGGTAACTACTTATTCAAACCGGATCGCTGGAAACGTCCCCCTTTCTCCGGGCTAGTTGTCAACGCGATCACGTTCTACGGGGCTAGGAAGCCCACCCCCTTTCACCAAGGACCAGATGCGGTACTTCCGCTGGTATCTCGCTATCGCAACCGCCACCAGGTACCCCGGGCACGGTCACGGTTGCCCCTGGTCTGCCGCCTAGGATATCGTTATCGGTGCTAACAATAAGAGTAATGTCAGTTAACGTCGCCCCTCCGTACAGCCGGAGCGAGCCTGGCCAACGACACCGTCATCGAACTATCGCCGTTGGCCATTGTTAACGGTCCCTCGATTAGCATCGTGGACACGAGCGGCACCGTGGAACAGGCATCAGCGCGGCGTAACCAGCCGAATTATGTATTTTGCTCGGTCATCGATGCCATCGGGCTCCGATCTTAACATAATCGCTACGGACGCGATCGTTTCGGCTGGTAGACGAGCGACTGGCGGTCCCGGTTATTATCAAAAGCATCTGCGATCTCGTAGTTATTATTGCGATAGCACTCCCGGGGCGATCCACGGTATAGTTATCATCGCCGGGGCTTGTCCCTGCACAGGAGCTTGCAACGACAACTGTTACAGTACACCGGCGCAAACTACCATCGTCGCCGGTGACCACCTGACCTAACCTTTTTCCGTAACGATGCAGCTTCGACCTTCTCGCGCCGGTATCGTCCTGCACACACTCCCCCCACTGTCGTGCCACTCTTGTCTGTGCCCCGTTGTTTAGGTACAGTTTTATTGCTCTCCTACTACCGGCGCTCCGTGGCCGCAGTCCCGGATGCGCGACGACGTACTCCAAGCAATTCCTGCACCGAAGGAATGGCCAACGAGATCGCAAACATCGTTCCGGACTACGTGTCCCCTGTGTATATCGGGCAGCTTGCCCCCGCGCCCCTCGGTGCCCCACTGTCTTTTCGTTATTTCGCTTCGTTTGCCGGCCAGCAATGTTTGAAAACGCTCCACTCCACGTCCACGACAGATCGGAAGATGCTCTGGCTGCCGGTGTGCCAGTCGCGAGTCACTGGCTTGGTCGAGGAAGGATTCGTTTGGTTATCACAAAGGGTTTAACTCGAGTCCGTGGCAGGAATTGTTGCAGAGCAGGAAAAATTGTTGGTAGAAGCATATATTTTACAACACCTGTGTTTATTGCTTGTTTGTTAATCGGCCTGTTAGTTTCTAAGAAATCCCGCAGACTAGTTTGGAAAATGTGGTTCCGAGAAAAACGCGTTTAAAGTTAATCGTCAATTACAATACCCGCACGTTTAACTTCAAACCGGTGTAAATTTCGTAAAATTAATTTTTCGAGCGCAAACCCTTTGATGGGTAGAATTATATTTTCCTCTTCAAGCAGTTGTTTTGTAGCTGCGGTAGTAGGTAATTCTGTACAGAATGCGAGAGAAACGTGCTACTAATCAGTGATGAAACCTTCCCGGGAAATACTCGCAGCTCGAAAATGTGGAGCGACACAGCCCACCGCCCACTTCAACAGAAATTTAACGAACTCGGCAAAAAAGCATCCAAGGATTTGCATTTCAAGTAATCCGGAACTGAATGAAATTGCTAATTCATGATCAGAGACCCGCCGAGGGCGTTCAAATGGGAAAACTTTTATTAACTTACGGATGTTTTCCAGAGATCATACATCTCAAAGCCGATCGGCTTTCGCGTGAACCGAAAGAGAATGGCAGAGAAAGAAACGGGGCGCGGCGCGAAATTACTCTCGAAAATTCGCCAACATTTTGCAGCTTCGCGAAATGTCTTCGAATCGAGTTAGCAGTTAAACGACTTTATCTTTCGCCGACCAGTTTTGCAACGGGATGAATCCCCGCGGCTTTAGTGCCGCGTGTTTCATAACGAGCCGAGACAAGTAATTAAAATCGAATTGCCAGCTGCATCGTAGCAATTATATCGTAAACAGGCGTCTTGCGGAAAATCTCGACGCGACGATGCCTGCGAGGGATGGGATTCGCGGGCTTCGCCATCGACGTTCCCTGGTAGCCGTCTACGTCGATCGATTTCGCTATCGCGAGCGAGCGATCGTCTCGTAACGGGTCCCGAATTTTGGGCCACGCGATCGATTCGACGTTATTGCCACATAGTTTGCGGTTGCTGGTGTCTCTAACGCAGTAATTAGCGTGTGCATCCGGAAGGTATTATTGGCAGTATCGCATAGGATCTGATACACGTTGATCAGGGATTCCGCAGTTCATCCTTTCAAAATCCCTGATACCAGTTAGCACGTGCTACATTCTACAGGCACGCGTATATTTTCCGCGATTAATTATGCGTTAAACAGGCCATTCCCGTTCTGGATCCTACGCAAGACAGACGACTGCGTCTCGCTCGCGGTGGCTATCGATACCTCGAAATGGTGACGCACAAGCGAAGCTATAATCCATTTAGCTCCTGTACGTTGGAAGCGAGTGACGGAATGGAAAATTCAAGGATCCAATTTTTCTATGGAGGAAATTAAAAGGTACGAAAGGAAACTGTGAAAGTTCATTTTGAGAAAAATTCCGACAGCACCTCTTATTATCATATATCTTATTAAAGCAACGCAAAGGGGAAAATATATTTTACTAAACTACTGAATTCTTTCCCTGTGCTATCCCTTAATGTTATTAACCAAGCCGGAGTCTGCTCCCATTGTATGACTCATCCTGCATACAGGATTGCGGGCAGCGTTCGCTCGCGGTCGTATTTTATGCGGCCCCGGAGAAAAAGACGGAAAGTTAAATTAGGAAAAGTAATAAGAGTAATAAAAGCACGCCTCCGTAAAAAATAGCATTACGGAGGATTTCGTAGTTCGACCTACACAGGTTGGATTACTCTTGACTGCGAGTCGTGCCAGCAACGATTTCAGCAAACCAGGTTCCCTCGAAATCTTCATTCGGGAGATTATTAATTTCTCCACGGTCACAGAAAGATCCGAGAATCGGATGAAGGGTAAAATTGATTACCTCCCGGTAGTCGAATGACTTTGTTTGCAGTGCTTTATGAGACCCTGGGACTTCATTGGTGAATACCATCGCAGGACATTGTTACGGATTTCTGATTGTTAAATGGCTCCGGGTGATCCAGCATGTTAGAGAGTTAACCAGGTGAACTCGATGCACACATTTCGATGCATTAACAATCACGGTAACCTTCTTCCCCCGTGATGTGCAATTACCATTAACGCGAGCGTCGCTGCGAATTGAACAGCGCAGAAAATTGGAGCGGGTAGGAAGTACGCAGCACGCATAGGAACGAGCTAGCCTATTAATTATTTATAGTAATGTGATATTGATCCGTCTGGCTACCTTCCACCACGCTGACCGCGCGTACGCCCCGTACGCGTTGTCCCCTCATCTCTGAAATGTGTGTACGAGCCGCCATCATTAGCACCGGTCCGTTGCACCGGGCCATTCATGGTTGAATCGAATTGGTAATTCAGTAAACATGGGAATTCTTGTCGGATATGCAACATTTTTGCTGACTCCTACAAACCCGATTTCAGTCTCCCTCGAAATTCTACGAGTCGTAAATTATCAACACGATAACAGTTTTTCTAACGTATCATACGATAACAAATTAAACGTTAACTATAAAGTAATTGTTTATTAACGACAAAATAAATGAACGATGTAACTGGCTTAGGACTTCACCCTAAGGGTGACGCGACAAATATTCTACTTGCCAACCCTTCCTGTGTACACAATCTGGAGCTTTCTATAACATACAACTGACACAGACCTACGAACGAAGAAATTTTTTTATGCCCCCATAAAATGGAATGGCTTCCACAAATAAATCTCCGTAAGGGGATGCAGACCGTTGTGGCTGGGCATATTTTACCCACTCTTCTAAGTAGTACAAGTCACTAAATCCTCAGACCTCCTTCTTCCACATCGCTCTGTCACGTTTATACCGTTCCAGGAGCGAAATATAAATCATCATATTCGCAAAGAAAAAGACGAAGGCAACGTCTACGAAGTATTTCTTCAATTGCCGTGTTCACTTTCCCTTTTACTGATTTTAGGATAATGTAGCTAGCAGTGATACGTGCGTCGCGCGATATAATCAGTTGCCATACAGGTAGCAGTATTATCGAAATGAAATCCCCTCTACCGAACCTGATTGTTCGTAATTATTAAATAAAGATAATTGATATGACGCGGAGCGAAACCGCAGAGTCGGGTGGTTGATAATATGCGAAACTGATAGCGGGCCACGTCACAGCGAATTATCGGGGCGTTTTCAGTCTTCGGGCGGAACGCATTCCGCCTGAACGTTTGCAAATTCATTAATTTAGTGTGAACGAAGTTATAAACGTTAGTTCGATTCGTACTGTTTCCCGGGTAGTTTAATCAATTAAATCCACCCACGTAGCGGCAGCTCGTCCCGATTCCGTCCAAACTTTCGGGACGTTTTCGGGCGAATTTCGCCGAAATATTAATTACACATTAATTAAAAATATCTGCATTCTCCCTGCCAGATATCGTGCGCCAAGATCGCTGGGCCAACGGAGCATCATTAATCATCGATTTTAATTTACACTGCATCGTTCGAGCATACTCGTATCTAATTCAGCGCTTTTGCATTGGAGGGAATTTTTCCGCGTGACGTGCCGGACAGAATGTTATATAAATTGTGACGAGAGCATACGCTTTTATAAAGTTTCTCCATTATCGTGAATTTTAAATTTCCGACCATTTTGTAAATTTCCACGCGATTGCGTTCAGCGGACAAAAGTTAACACGATCTGCTCGATAATTTCTGCGAAACATTGCGTTGACGTACTATAGCGCGCGGTTTTCGGTGTATTTTTAGCAACAAGTTACAAAAACAGGATCAAAAAACCACAGTCAGTTTTGTTTTGCACCCTGCGCTGCGGTTTTCAATGCAAAATCTGCTCCGCCAGAAAATATTTAACAGTTTTAGCATTATCGAACTATCGCGCAAGTTGCTTTTCCCAAAACCGGTCACGCGTTGCAAACATTGATAATCGCGATGAAATTCTTGTTTCGAGGAAAATAACCATTTCGATATTGAAGCATAATAACGGAATTTCCAAACGTTGGCGACTCGCTATTGCAATATTTCAGTGATGACATTCCTCCCTTAAATTAAAATCTATCTTCTGGTTTCATAGGCCGCAGGACTCGGGTGGAAGAAATAAATGCAGTACGAATGGATGGAACGAATGGTGCCCTTCTGATGGGAAATTATTCATAAAGATATTCACCGAAGGCTGGTATTGAAATCAGTGATACGTGAGTTTTATTAATTCATAGCTTCGTAATATCGCTACCCGTTAAAGTAGCTTTATGCTTTCATGTTATCCTCTAAGCTTGTCTCTATGCCACGACCGGATTACGAGTATTACATGACAGGGAAAAAGTCTATTGTGCCTTTCCTGGCCTTATCGATCCTCTTTTCCTCTACGACCCCGTCGTTTTTTCTCTCGTTAAAACATGGAAAATGTATCGCTACAAATAATCCACAGCGAAGAACAGCTTTTTTCTCCTCTAGGAACATACGATACACGATTCAATGGCATCGAATGGGTCGTCGAGGATTAGCACGAGTGATTTTAACTATACCGCTGTTGCGTTTTATTGCGAGCCGAGCGATAAGTTGCATTTTATCGTCGCGTCGCGTTTTTTGCTTTTATCTGAAATTAAAACGTCGTTCTGTGTGTCACAAACCAGCGCGGCCTGGCTCGATATCTACGATCTTCATGGCGGTTTTCAACCGCTATTACGGAGATACTCGAGGGCAGCGTAGACTGAACTACTTGAAAACTGAACAAACGATCACGTATCCCTTTTTTCGAATCTTATTTGCCCCTGATCGCTCGAAGGATGGAAACGTGATTACGTAACGCCGTGATCGCTGTTGAATCGAAAATCTCGCGGAGCATTTGAAAATCCAACAGGAAGCGACGCGTGTGACAATTGCCCTCGCGTCGCGCCACGCCACGCGTTACACGACAAGCTTTATCTGCCCGCGGGGAGTTATTCCGCTTTTATCTAAAATTAAAACGTCGCCCCGCAATTTTCGAAGGGGGTGACGTTCCGCGGTGTAACGATATCTCGGATCTTCGCCGCGGTTTCGCCCATTAGCGAGCATGGCGTAAGCGCGTGCGAGAAGGGAAAAATTACTCGCCGAATGAGAATGCAAATTACACGCAGGCACCGCGGAAACTCGATTGCCGGTAGTAATTACGTGGCAACTAATTCCAGCAATTTAATACAGACATTTAGAGTAATCGAATTCTTTTAATCAAATGAGCGTTTCCCTTTTTCGAAAGCTATTTGATTATCGTCTTTCAAGCATCTACTAGGTAACAAAAGCTAGAAGCCTTTTAGAAAATGTGTACCTACCATCGAGGTGCTCTCGCGGTCTTGAAAAATAATATCATTTCTCGGCTTTCATCCCCTTTCATGATTTTCCGAGATCAATCGGAGAATTTTCAATCTTCTGCTACGCTCTATTGACGCAGTCACCGGGGGAAAATCATTGCGGATAGTTGAAAAGCGACAATAACCTTCCCCTTCGAGGGACAGTACAAAGTTTCCCCTTTATCTGAGATTAAAATCTCGCTTTACAGACCACCCCGACACAGTCATCAGTATCAATCTCCACCCTTCCATTGCGCCGAGATAGCCGCCCCCAGCCCGCCGCGTATTTATGAAAAATCAGTCGGAAAATGAAGTGAGAGCAGGGGTTGGAAGAGCCTCTGCCCCGCCCCCGCCTCGCGGCTCGATAATGACCACGGTTGTCGTTCGTCGTACGTATTTCCTGGAAGCCCCTTTACGACTTTTCGGTGTGTTTACTGCGATACCAACGGCCAGCCACCATCGCCGCCGCAGATTAACCCCCCGCGTTCCCATCATTTTTCTCTATTAGCCGAAGATTTACGAGGGTGTTCCGCTCGGGGCCGCGATACCACGCGCGTAATTAGACTTTTCTCAGTAACAGGTGCGTTGAAACGCTTTTAATTCGCGGTCACATCCGCGCGCTACCCTCGCAAATTGTTATGATTGCGGTGGACGTTGATTCGATGAATAATTACATTCCATGTAACGATGTTGCTGATATTCATTAACATCAAATTATCTGCTACTTGCTCAGAATCACGCGCAACGGTAACAATGAAACTTTGATGGGAAAATTTAACATCAACGTTCAGCTAATTGCCACGGAATTTCCCGCAGACATCTCTAATGGTATTAGGATCAAGCGGAGCCTCCCATATGCGTATCTCCATAAAATTTCTGCCGGTTTTTCAATCCCGGGAGCAATTAATGCCGCGGGGAAACGCTCATGCGTGAATCGAATCAAGCTGGCCGCGATTATTTTTCCGCCGGAATATTTCACGTTACAGGGGGTAATTCCGTCGGGGCGATACTCGACCTGACGGGTTCTGGAACGCATCCAAAGAGCGAACAGGGGTTGGGCACGGTCCCGATAATATCGCTTTAGCGACATAAAATGTGCCCATTATCGTGCGAAATGAACTTCAGCCCGATTCCAAATGGTATAATAAAGAGGCAGAAGTTTGGCAGAGCGGGCTTTTTATTTCTTTACCCCAGGACGACGCACCTCTTCATCTCGCGGCAGCTTCCTCGCGCGGAGGGTGGACTTTTGAGGTTTCGCCGTGCCAACGATTTTACTGACCGTTGGAGGGCGGAAGATTGCGGGAAATGCGCGCGACCCGGTGGACGATAGGCGACGACATAAACGCACGATTTAGGGGATGAACGAACGCACACGTATTACCGTTATTGACTGGGGAATGCTTCAGTCTTTTCTTTTTCCTTTCCATTCGCCCTTTCCCCGTTTCCGTAAAAAAAACGGAGGCAAAAAGGCACGGGAGAGGGCGCAAGGGAACGCGGTATTCGGTAGACGGAACTTTCTAGTTCGGTGTATAAAATTTCCCCCGTCGTCCTGCATCCCCGCGGCCGTTTTTTCCCCTTCTGGCTCTCGAAACGTTTGCCAACGGCTATTTATCCCGGGGCGACCCCCGAAGAAAAACGAGAAACGCCCGTGCTCGTCGGCTGGAATCAAAAGTTGGGGATGACACTTCGGAATGGAGGCGAGTACTGCGAACAGGGGGGCGCGTGACAAACGATAAGGATCACAACATCCGCTGGTGCTGAAGTCTGTTCGTGCGACCACCTTTGCATACCGCTCCAGAAAACAATTAACTGTTAAAAAACCGTCCTTTTACGCGCTTCTGTTCTGCACTCCGCGCGATTCGCGTAGCTGCCGCGTGAACCAGCAGTTCACCATTCTCACGTTCATAGGGGCGCGTTCCAAAGAGGCAACAATTCGCGTTGCTGTGCAGGCACGCTTGCAAAATCCAGATATTTTGTTTCCATTATTCGAAGAGCTTGTGTCCCTGTGTATGTCGGGCATGCAGTTGCGGGGATCGAGATGTTTTATTTCCATTATTTGAAGAGGTGCACGCTGCAATGGCTGTTTCAGACAGAAATATGGATGTTTCTGCTTCACATTCGGTTTCGCGTGTCTCTGA
Source organism: Andrena bicolor (assembly GCA_960531205.1). Classification (NCBI taxonomy): domain Eukaryota; kingdom Metazoa; phylum Arthropoda; class Insecta; order Hymenoptera; family Andrenidae; genus Andrena; species Andrena bicolor. The sequence goes on from OY482665.1 coordinate 41,870,029, forward strand.
ATACCACTTCTTTCTCTATTTTAAACATGTTGCAGTTTATGCTGGGTAAGGCGAGACACGCCCCGGGAATTTCGTCTCCCGTGGTTCCGGGGAAGTATTCCAAACCATTAGCTTTCTCGTAGGTATACTTATTGTCTCTCTTGAACACCATAAAACGTCCCTTTAGCAAATATTAAGTTAAATTTCACGGGGCTAGGAAAATAGGCTGCAGCCCGTTGTAACGAGGACGTTGCAGCGATTAAGTCTATTTGTAACGAAGATCGAGGCGTACGTTGAGCCGTTTAAGGTGATAAGACGGACATTACTCTGATCTTCGGCCGCGTAGGTCGGCGTTCTTCTCAAGATACCGTGACGTTAAAGACTCGATCATCAATCAAGATTTAAGAGACTAAGCGGGCACGTCCTTGAACTTTGAACGTCTGGTCCCGGTTCTTCGGCGCGATGAAAGTAGTCGGTCTTCCGTTGTTCGTCCGATCGATCGGGCAGCGCCGTGGAGAACGAGACTTACGGTGTCGCTGGGTAATCCTTCGCAAATCCTGACGGGTATTATATATGTTGCACGTAGAGGGCGTCCATCTTGATTCACGACAAGAATTTTTACGAGAAACAGATGTAGTAATCCGTAAATACGTTTCCCCGTCGCATTGGCCGCTCGGCGAGCTACAATATTCAAGAGGATATTTCATATCCGCGCCTGGAAAGTGAAGTACAGAGGTGCACATCCCCCGTAGATGTTTATCCAGAGATGGTCGTAGTAACGGCTTGTAATTCCTTGATAATAAAAAACAATCGTCTTTCTGCTCAAGAATAATGATTTCAATATCACGTTAAGAGCATTTAAAAAGAAAAGTTAGTAAAGGTATCGTGTTACAGACAATTCGTGTCTAGAAAGCAACGACCAAATCCACTTAGGCCATCTTCAATTAGTTTCCACGTTGACAACGATCACTTAATCAAGTTCCCTTCAATTTATTTGCGCCAAACAGATCATGAATTTATGAACATGCGCGGGGTTCGGGCGAAGCTAAATATTCATAAACGCGTTTGCATACGTTGCAGCCATTGCACACGCGTAAATACTACAATAACTCATTTAAGTGTGAACTATCTATTCGCTTACCCATAAATTATCTTCATTCCGGCGCAATGAGTTGGAAGCCCCCAAAACTTCTATTCGACAAAATTCTTCTCTATATACATCCCTGAGAGCATAAGCGTTGCAAATACATTGCGGAAGTAGCAAATAATATATTCGCAAGAATTGTGGCGGAAGGAAAAGGCAACGCTGGCCAGAGAAGTTGGCATTTCCGTTCTCTCGATCACTCCATCGAAGGGCACCGAATTACGACGGTACCCCTGGCGAGGAACATAATCCCTAGCAAAGCCTGCTACTCTATGGCGAGCGTAAAAGGGGTCTCTGTGGTGTCGCGGTTTCAGAGAAGGGGGCTCGAAGTGGGGTGAAATTGACCGTCGCCGTTGCCACTTGAGGACCGGTCGGCAATTACGGGATATCCCCATGGCCCATTGCCACTGCCTGGTTGGCAGCCTGGATATCGCCGAAAAGTCGGCCGGTTGTCTGCCTCTGGGTATACATACCACTCAGCATTGTTCCGGGGGACGCGCATTTACCAGTTTCGTTCTGCCGTTTCTGCTACAGCCGTGCACGGGAACACCCCCCTCCATAGGACAGCTCTACGCCCGCGTTCTAAATCACCGCTATCTCCTGGCTTAACTAACAATGCAACCGCCGACACCGTGCCACCGCCTCTCCCCTCCTTATTATCGCTCGCTTCGCTCTGCCGTTGCTCGCGACAACGAAAGATTTTTTGGTATCCCGCTTCCCGTTCCACGGACGGTTTCAGCTGCTTCAGATTTCCAGTCACAACCGAACACCCTGTAACGCAATTTTTCCGCAGTAACTTTTTCCGCGGTATCATTTACACCGCCTCTGAACTGCTACTTTGCTTTCAGAGCCTACCAACGTGAAATTCAATGATCGCTCAATGGGGTAATGTCAACACGGTTTTTTCTTTTTTAAACGCGGAAATTTGATAGCCTTTACTGAGAATCGTGAGTGATAAAATTGAAACGGTTATCTTTGGTATCGTACATTCATTTTCATATTCCTTGGTGCGTTACCGTCGCGCTCTAATTCACGGCACCTTTGAAAGCCGATAAGCAACATCCAATAGCTGGCTATTAATCGAGTATCCGATATTTGGGCCACGTATACTTCAGCCGAATTTCCATTTGAAAAGAGATTTTATCGATAAAAACCCTTGGAAGCTCGGTGCCCAAAACTCCCTCACTTGTGTGCGCCTTTTTTTTACAGCGTTCCAGACCCACAGGTAACTTCCCTTTTCGCAAATCCACTAGTTCTTTTTTCAGGGCGTTTAGTACTTTTTTTTTTAATAAATCCTCGTGGCTTCTCTTTCAACGAATACCTATTAACACCGGCCCTCTTTCAACGAGTGCTTTCCCCCTCGCTGTCTTCGACCCAGTTTCACGGGAGTTTCAGACGGCCGATTTAAATTACGACTATTCCGCTGACAATTCCGCCGGTCTATTTCAGAACGCAGCATTGTGCCGGCTCATACTATCCTTTTACACGTTTGACCTGGATACCCGCGTTGAAACCAAAAATTTTCACCGCTTCCCGCGCGCATTCCATTCGCTAATGCCCTCCGCCTCCTCTCGGCGCTACGCCGATGCTTTGGAATATCGCGAACGGCGACGAATTTTTTCCAGCCACACCCTGCTCCTCCATCTACTCCTCTTCCCTTTGTCGAAATGTCGGCCATTTTTGCCCGGGAATTCCGCGCCAACGTTTCTGTTTACCGGTTCTCCGGTGATTTATGACTGTTTATTCGAAGTCCCCCGTACAGCTCCCGCCGTCGCGATCGCAAAAAGAGCACGGTTGAATAAGCGTTTTTTCATCCATGGTAAATACGCCGCGAAATGAATATTCCTTCATTCGCCACCTTTGGGCCAGCTGGAAAATATTCCGCAGCTTGCAAGGCGACGATGATACAGTCTTCACCAAATTTCAGAAGATATCCTTCGGATAAGTGCTTTGGGGCCTCGATTCATTTCAATTTTATTGGTTCGTGAATTTTGAATGTGGTAGACGGTCAGAAATAATACTTTCAGAATTGATCCTTACGTTTCTCTTTCATTTCCTTCAGATCACTCGTGGTTAGACTTTCTAGGTGAGCTGTGTGGCTCTAAAATAAATTTTGGTAGATAAGACTTTACTAGCCGTCGCATTTTCTAATTCCATTTCCATTGTGCACAATGGCTCGCTTCAATCACTCGAATAAGAACTCGAGTTCGACGTGCGCACGGTACGAGAGATTTGTATCCATCAGGATATGGTGGAAGCTCATGCATGGACAATGCTAACATGCACTTGCATTAAGTACTGCTGTTTACCCGAATGTCCAGGTTCCAGCCGCCACTAACTGAGAGCACAGATCTTCAAAGAGGAAGGAGATACAAGCAGAATTTGGCCTATGCGTGTCGGGCAAAGCCCACAGAGAGATTTGCGTCGAGCCAAACACGTACCACTTGATACGCGGATAATCTTTATGACTATTAGCAGCGTTACAATGCAACGGTAGGCGGACAATGAGCCACGCGGCTGAATGCCAACGGGAAACAAAGGGGCGAAAATGTTAGATACTTCGCAGCGGAATGTTATATGAAATAATTACGTTCGTTGCAAATGAAATACGTAAAACTGCGCAGCACCGTTAATATATCATTCTCTTTGTCAAAGAAAAATAAGAGAAAGAAAGGGGCATGTTACCTCGTTAGGTGTTAAGAAGCTTAATTTTAATCTAATTAGTAAGTACTTTGGAGGAATAATCGTCGCAATATTGTAGTTACGACGTTCAATGGCACCAGTGAATAAGGAGTAGTTAATTTCATTCACCACGTGGGAGCACTGTAAATCAGCAGACGTTAATTACGTTTTAGGTTGTAGAGTATCCCCACAGGCCTCGGGAGCGAGCTTTCTACTCCACATTTTTTGACGAAGGCTTGCAGTTAATTTTCGTTGGACAGGAATAAACAGAAGCTCCTTCAACTTACAAGTTTCGCACTCCAGAGAATCCGCAAGAACGTTATCTGGACTTAGACGAGATGGGAGATTTCCTGACGGCTTTCACCAACTTAGCTACTACTGCAGTAGTATGAAATGGTACTTACGGACTCGCGTGCTCGAACTAGAGCTAAACTTAGCAACCTTCCACGGTACCTCGCAGAAAGGGGCCTAATAAAACGTGGCGAAATGTAAAATTGCAACCCTTGTTACAAACAAAAGGACAAGAAAGTAAGAGCAGGATGGAAGAATAAAGTTTCTTCGATCAAAGTTTCGAATCCCTTTTTCGTTGATCAATTTTTCAGCCGTTCTAAGGGTTTTCGCAGAGTGGAAACATGTTTAAAGACTTGTAGGAATTCATTAGCCTCGCTTCGTTCTGAAATTCGGTTGTTTAATTACAAACTTAACGTTTCGGTACAGAACGTATAATTCACAGTGCTATGGCATGGAAATACAAATGCCTGAAGCTGCTCAATCTGAAATTCGGTGCTTGTGGTTGAGGTAACCATTCCTTTTGAAATGTCTGTTAGTAGCTAAGGCACGCTTGTGATTTACACGAAGAGAAATGCGTATCAGACAGATAAAATGGGCTGGTATAAATCAGGGGGGCTTAAATTGGGGAATTAATTACCTCTGTAGTCGACATCCTAAGCGTGCTACAAGCTCCGCGAAATAAGTCCTCCTTTTTTTCTTCCGAGAAGAAGATCGGCCCTGATACGAGAAGGAGTCACGATCGTCGTGCACGTTAGATCGATTTTATCCTTATTTCCGCGTCCGCGAGCATTCAAGTTTTCCCTATAATTCTTTCCCGCCTCGGAGAGCAGGTAAGAAAAATACCGACGATGAGTCAACGTCGCTCGTTTTACGTAAGATCCTTTAATCTCGCGATGTTTCGCGAGAAGATCAGGGAAAAAGGAAGAAAAAGCTCTCGAAGTTCATTCGAAGTATCTTGTCTCGGGAAGAAAACTAATCAAGGCAAAAAGGAAGATCCCGAGGTGGATCAATATTTCAACCACTTAAAGCAAAAGCCTCGTACACAGGCTAGCATGTGTTGGAAAGTGGTTTTCATTTCCTCCCATCGCATGTCCCCGAGACACTCTGCGAACCAGTGGAAACGAATGTCAACAAGTTTCAGCTTATAAAATTTATTTGATCCACAAGTTTCACTCCCGCGCAGTTTATACTGATGAAGCTTGCACGGGGAGTTGCTTCCTCTTAATTAGATCACCAAACTAGCTCAAACTTTCGATCCGTTTGTTCGACACTTAACTTCTAGGTCTTCTACGTCTGCTTAATATGAAGATAAGATTTCGACAAACATCCAACTCGTACAGAACACTAAAATAAAACAACGGAAGAATCCATCTTCCATCTTGCATCTTCCACTTTCATAATTTTCTCCCCACCCCCGGCGGCGTGGCGCACGGATCGCGTTAAACTTTGAATAATGCGCTATATGCAAAACGCCGGGCCACACCTAATTAATTCGAATGAAATCCACGCAACAATTCGGCAGTTACCCGGGCCCGTATCTCGCACACAAAGCGAGTACAAGTTCGGCGGCGAAGCCCGCGCTAGTTGTCCAATTTACTAAATTTAACGGAGTCGCTTTGAAACGGGGAGACGGCGCCGCTATATCCGCGTAATCGTGCCGGATTGGCTGGCGAAAGGACACGCAATTGGAACCGATCCGGCAGGAAAAATGAAATCGTTTCCTCGCGATAACTGGATCCTTTATGGTGCAAGCCCTCCTCCGCCCCTCGCCGCCCACTGGAAATCGTGGGAGGGAAAACAGAGAGGCGGAAGACGGGCGGTTCGCACTTCGTTTCCCCGTGAAATACGATGAGACGCTCGGCCGGTGTCGCGGCGAGCGCAGATCGAAAAGGAGCACGTTTGCAGATTTCCCCGCTGTCGATCTGTGCCCCCGTCGGCGAGCCTCGGATCGCTTTCATCTCCCTTCGGGACGCGTCTGGAGGAAAACTCGCTCGTCTTTTATTTCATTTCCGTCGCCGGTCTAGCGAGGAACGTCTTCGAGGATTTCGTTAAAGCTGGATCAATCGCATGTGGCGTATCTGTTTTGCTCGCGAATTTCAGCTGGCGCGCGGATAGCTTTATTCAATTAAAGCGAATAAATGGAATAACCGGAGCAATATGCCGAGCGTGAGGCGGGCTTTCAGGCGAGATTGAAAGGAACGAATTCATGTGGCTTCTTGTTATATTAGACTTTCGAGGCCTGAGAATTGTAGCCTGGTGTGGGATTCGTTAAATCTGGGACTTGAGAGATAAAATGGGGAAACGATGAGGGATCAAAATCTTTTTTCTTATAACTGTCGCTAGGTATCGATGAGAAAACCTTCGAGGAATGATAGAAACGCATTCAACTTATTACATCGTCTGGTCTCACAGGAGCGAACTGGAGTTTCCATAAAATTAAATGACTTCAAAGATCGAATGGTCATTCGTGAGACTTCTGTGGTCATTTTTCCAATTTACGGGGAAAGGAGGCACGAGCATATACGCTGGATAGATGAATCATCGGGCGTCGCGATCGATTCTCCGAAATGGAGTCTTGTTAATGTCGATGGCATGACAATTAGTCAATTAATGGCGCGAACCACTTGACACCTGTAGAATGAACCACGGTTCAATGATAATTTGCCAATTGCTTCAACGAATTCATGCGTGCTGGTGATATCTGGTAGGCTTGGCCGATTCAGTAGTAGAAGTAAATCATTGAGCAGACAGACGGGTAAATACGTAGCGATAGGTATCTCGCTAATGTCTGTTCCATAATCGAGGTTTTTCTCTAAAAAGGGTGCAGGGGAATAACGTTCCGCAAGAAATATGTAGAGCATTTTCGTATTTTTCTGTCTCATTTAACGGAACTCTGACGTAAAATTAAATACACTCGAAATATATCGAAAAACGTAAAGAAATTAAACGCAAGTTAATCGATGAATCTCTCGAATCGAATTGACAATTATATAATTGCTACCTTCGGTATTAAATAGGATTTAAGTGGTGTCAATGTGTTATCGGAAAAAAGTAGTCGATTCAATTGGGATCCCTGGGAATTCTGTTAGGATAACTTAATATTCGCAGAATTTACTGATGCAATATCAAATGTGGAGTGCAATACCTGCAGGTACTGGAGAATGTAATCCTAAATTCTGTGATAAAATCCAAAAGGCGTAATTCAAAAGCGAGCTTGATATTACCTTTCGGGATTTTATGCTGGCGGGGCTCGATATGGGTGCCGGTTATATAACGTAGGATTATCGAATGGCTTCAGCGAGTCATCAGTATATACATAGATAACTGATCACGGTCGAAATACGAACATCATTCCAGAATATTTGAATATTACAGTCAATCACTCACAAAGCACGCATTTCGAAGAAAAATATGTGGAATTCGTTACAAATGGATGCAAATTTTTCATGATAAAAGCAATGGATGGGTCCCTCGCCATTCCCCCACTCCGATGGTACATTTTCGAGGAAAGCGATGGAAATTTTTTGGCAGTCAATTTCCGGCGTGCTTTATTTAAATATCAGACAATAGAACACGCTGCGTCGTACCAACATAGATTCGCAGGGCGAGAAACACGTGTAATTTTTTAACTAGATTTTCAACACCTTTTTACTTTTCCCTTTGATAACGGTACTAAATGGATGAAACACATTCGCGAAAGCTTAACGGCTTTTTAAAACGCAGATCCTACTGAACCAAGCTTGGAAAATACGGGACAAATAATTCTGAGTAAAATATTTGAAATTAATACGTGGGAGAAGCGAAATCTGTTGTTGAACTTTCAACTTCACGTCAGCTATTTTTAAGTACATTTACACCGCATAGACCAGTGAATTCGACGATAATTTTCATTCCGAGGATTAAATGGGATAAAAGTGTAAAGTAAACCCACACTCTGGCAGTCGGAAATTTCTCTAATGTAGACGTTAGCTGGAATCTCGTCGAAAATAGGATTTAGCTCGTGAATGACCCACGTCAGATCCTGCGGTGAGAACAAATAACACCGATTCCATCGTCCTGAGCCCGAGTCAACCGAGGTTTACCGTGTCGGTAAATGGCTGATGGATAAGACTACTTAGGCCGCCATCATAGATCAGGAAGACGTCCCCAAGTGGAAGCTGGATAAAAGCTTAGGAATCAAGGACCCGGCCATTTGGCCACTTCTGCGTTTGACAAAAATCCAATCCTCGACGTTTAAATTCGCCTCGAAGAAGACAAATCCCTGTGAAAGTTTTACGTGAGCCACGTGAAGCCACCTTTATCAGCTTCCTAATTCATTCGCGTCCGAAATTCTACGCAGCATTCATCTCCGAAAATGGGCTCTCCCGATCCGTTTGCCTTTCAATATTTTTAAAATTTAATTCTCCGATGTGACGGGATTGAAAGGAAAAACGCGCCAGAGAATAGAATTGACGAACAAACCAACTGTTTGCTCGGTATGGTAACAAATGGCGTTCCACTACCCGACGTTCGGGGACCTATGCATTTAATTATTCGAGCTTTCGGCCGGCGAACATAGGGCATGACTAATGAAACGTTAAGGCCGACAAAAATCCAACCGACCATGATTCCCAACTGCGCCAGCTCGAATTTCACCTCCGCCAGCCGTGATGCAAACGAATCGCTATTAATTGTCACGATTGATCGGCGACGAACCGCAGCAACCGACACGTCGCGCAACCGTAACGAACTATCGATATTCCGCAATCGGTAATGGGCTTCCCAGTTATCGTTACTTTTTAGGACATTCTGGGATTCGTTACGGCGCTCGGTCAACATACTTCGTGGCGGCAAATTGCTTTCACCTTTTCCCTTTTTTTTTCTGCCCCACATTGCGTCAAAAAGTCCCCTACAAAGTGTAGAAGCATTCAACAAATTAAATATCTGTATACGCGAATAGTTTTACCAACGGGGCCAATTTCTCATTCGCGAAACGAGACACGTAACCGAAGATGTGACATAAAATAGAAACAGTAAATACAAGGACACGGAAACGGGCGAAAATTCATCTCGTATGAGCGTTATAAAGAATTCAAAAGCAATACAAGAGAATGTGTTCAATTTCCTTTACGGACCCCCCTGAGACAGTGCCATACATGCAAACATTTTATTTCTGTAACGCAAATAACGGATACACTTCGGGTGGCACGGTTCAGTCGTTTTCGGCGGACAACTTTTATGACAGTGGATCCCGTCAAAAATGAAAAAGCGATAAGTGAAAAACATTACGGTGAAGCGTCTGTCTTGAAACTTTTACGATGCGTCGCCTGTTTGTCTCTGGACGGAAGCAACTTTTAGCGACGAGTATCTTGGAATGCAAAGTTTGCAGTGTATATTAAAAGAATATAGAATTCGGAGAACAGAACGGGTGAAGGAGTAGAGACAGATAACTGTAGCACTTCAGAAATATATTCTGTATAATCTCTTCGCAGTGAAACATGGAAAACTTGTGTAGAGTAAGTTGGAGGACAGTACTGCCCTCCTTAGTTAAACTGTCCTATCTAGCATTTCTTCATTTTTTGAGATATGTTGAAATATTTGAAGTTCCACACATCTTTTACCTTTTAAGTATAGTTAGAAACGTCTATGTGCTTCATAAAGGTTTATAAACAGTCTAATGTATTTAACCTAACTTTTTTAAAAATGGTTAAAATATCTTATCTGAAACAATTAATTAATTGATACGTTAATAATACATTCCCTACCGGTACAACTATTACAAAAAATGATATTAGGCTATTACGAAATAATGACAACATGTTTTAATTTGAAAGAAGGAAAATAAGTATGGTGCAAAGGAAATGATAAAACTTCAGTTTTCTCGGTTCTTTCAAAATGCTAGATAGGACATTTTAACTAAAGAGGGCAGAGTAGTATGGGGCTTATGTGTCCCCATAATGAGTGATGAATGAAACGTTGATAACTGAGAGATGACGAATAACGAAGGAACAGAAGCTGCAAGTTTGCATCGATCCCGTTAGGGAGCTCGAGAAAGCGTGCCAATAAATTTTTATTGCTACTTTACGATGATAACATCGCGTGGATACCAGCGAGCCGATCCGTTTTCGTATAATGGCGTCATAAATCACGTTGCGCGATAACTATACCCGTATTATCGCGGCCTTCTCGGTGTAACTGAGAATCTCCCGCTGATAGATTTTTCTCTATAACGGGGCATCTGTTAAAATGATCATTTTCGATCGAAATCGCTGAAACGTTGCCAGAACTTTAATAGTTTCGTAATTGCTTTCTGGACGATCGAGGAAGAGAAATAACGATAATGTATCTCTCATCTGGATTTTGACCTCCGTCACGCCGTTAGACGAGTGAACGGATCTTGCGATCAGCGCCCCGCGCGAATGGAGCAAAAGAAATGTATCTAGAATTAATAAAAGAATTATCCGAATAACTGGCGAGATGGAAACTTTGTGGAATCTTTGCGCAAGATTGTGAAAGTTCTCTTACCACTTAGGACCTCTTAAAATTTCACGAGTTTGAAGTGTTGAAGCGCAGATAAACGGGTACTTTCGCGAGGAAAGGGGGGAAGAGCAATTTACGTACAATTAAGCGACGATATTCTTCGATTCCGCGATAAGGTTGAAAGGCAAAGGGTCGTGACTCCCACACCAGTTCGGTGGACCAACGACCAAGTGAAATTGGTCGGGAATCAAGCAGAGTGTTTAGAAAGCCGACAACTCGTTCTATCCCATTGACAGTTTCCATGTTCGTTTTCTACCAATTCCCCATCGTAATTAACAGCTACGAATGGCAGTTCTCGCGGGAGCATTTTCCATGGCTGCTCTAGAAAGGAAAGTCATAGGTAACGCGCGAGCGAGCAAAGGGATACCTGTTAAATTCGAATGTAAAACTTGTAATTAACAGGCGGAATTAGTTAAAGCTCGGAAGGATCAAACTTCGTTGGACGGAGTTGGTTACACGCTGGGAAAGCGGGCTTCCTCGTTCCTCCTCGAATTACATAACTCAGTGCGAGGAAAATAGCCGTCAGTTACCGATGCATATTATTTTCTAGCCCTACTTGGCGATGGGCACACGTTTAAAGAATTCCTCTGGAAAAAACCAAGTCTAATTAACTAATATTTGTTGCCACAGAGTTCAGAAACGACCTACAAATATTATAATAAATAAAACAAAGAAAACAACTCTTCGATTGTCCTTCAGTTAATTACGTTAATATCGAATCAGTTAATATCTAACGTTAACGTCTTTCACGGGTGTCGAAAGAAGTGTTTGTAAAAGAAACTTCAGAAGGACAGTTGCCGTGAAATTGCATCTCAAAGTCCAATTACTCCCAGGAAAGAGTCGAGACCGTTAGCGAAAAATTGCCGTAAGATTAGAAGCTCTTTGGCCACGATATCGCGCGCCCTCGCGAAAGCACGTCGATTGTAAGCCAACAGTGCGCCGTTAACAGCGTTTAAGCTAATTTCGCAAGCATGGGATCTTTGTCCCACGGAGATTTGTTCGTGCATCGCGATGAAACTGCAGAAAGAAGCGTTAGAAACGGCCCGTTAAAGTTTGCGGCAAACAGCCGTGAACTGCAGTTTCTATTGTATGAAAGGGTTTCGCTCGGCGCCTTAACAGGGCCCCAAATTGAAGAGGGCTCTTAATTGCCGTGTAATTGCGCGCGGACATAATCAAGCGACGAGCGCTAAACGAACGGCGGAAGCGTGGCAACGGCCGTTTTATTTTTTCGCCGCGTCGACGCGAGAAAAAGATTGTAACACTGAAAATACACGTATTTGGAGCTTAGAAGCATACAAAATCAGGTAAATGTGCGGCTGTAGCTTATCATCGAATTGATTGTTCGTCAGTTTCGGTAATTCTCTGACTGACTTCCGCCGAACGCATCACATATTCATGATTCCCCCGAGTTTCGTATCATTGGGATTAAAGACATCCCTCTTGAAATAATCTCTGCGAATCTCCATCGAGTTTACGGCGAATTTCCGCGGCGGCGCCGGGGCTTTTATTCCCATTTATCGGGCAACAACTGTAAATCCTCGCGGAAGCCTGCCGATAGCCTCGTTACTTGTTGAATAATTGGCCGCGACGGGAAGGGAAGGGAGTGGCTAATAGTAAATATTACGGGGGCGTAATTTCTCTATCGCCGGATGCGTTTTTCAATTCGGCGTCGATGGGAATTTTAAAATAATCCGGCCAATCGGATCGCGTCGACGTATCTCCCAATAAAGTTAAGCCAGGCGCGGGATGAATTTTATTCCGGGGCGATTCCACGCGTGGCAATTTGAACGCCCCCGTCGCGAGTCGTACGCCATTTCGTGCCAGCTGTTTCGACATTTGTAATCGCGGGGCGGTAAAGCGTGTGCGCACGGCCCATCGTTTTTAATACACTTTGTTTACGATATCACCGCGCGCCGACTTTGACCGCCATCCCTCTGCCGTACTTCGCCGCCCCTGATCCACCTCTGCCACTCCGGCGTTTTCAGTTGTTTCGGCGAATACAGGATAAAAAAAGATAGGAGAGGGAAAAAGGAATTTATTCATCAAAGAGTGGCGTAGGTGGCCGTATCACGGGATCGATATTTTTGATTCCATCGAATCGGATTACACGACTGACGGCCGACCTTCTATCTAGCTTATTCAGATAGCCTGGCGTAATCAGTTTTTGCTCCGGTGGCCGCTGATTCGCGAACAATGGAGAAATGATACGTGGTTATTTACATTGATTAACCTGCGCGAACGGAGCACACGCTCCCTCCACCCGTGCCAGTTTTTTTTCTGCTCGATCCAGCTCGAGCCCCATTCTTCCTACGGGCTGAAAAAGAATTTCATTTGTGCCAGTGGAGTTGTCTGCGTCCGTGTGAGTGCACTTAGACAGTGCAAACGAAAATCCTAGTTAATAAAGAGGGAATGGTTTCGTCCATTAATTTAAATCTACCGTACTTCAACCGCATTTAAATTGAAATCGTACAGAGGGTGTAGAATTGAACACATAAGAAGAAGTTTGTCTATGAAACCCGATAGACACGTCTCCGACGGTAAAAGGAAAAGGAACTCTGTACTTTGATGCGTAAATTAAATCTCACTTCCACCAATATCCATTAATTGTTAATTTCACGTTCGTAACTGGGGAATCTAGCAACCCTTGCCGCACGACGTAGCCATGCGTGGCTTTCCCTCGTGCAGAATGTGCCACGAAGTATCTCGCCGCGCCGATGCCAATTTCCAGATTGTTTCTGTAAGCACACGTCTAACCGGCGTGCATTCGCATGCACGATCAAATGTGCACGTGCATGAATGACATGCAAGTTTGCGCATATGATTACCCTGGGCGGTCGACGTCAGGCACCCTGGTCTGCGCGCTATTTCTGCAAAATTTCCAGCTCGATTACGCAGAATTATGGGCGAAATTAACGCGGCCGATGGAGTGATAACGGGTGCGTAACGTTACAATGAAGACCGAGCGGGCGTGATACAGCCAGCTATCCGGGGAAATTGCATATTTCTGCCGTTATTTCATTATGTGTTATTACGCGCGAATTATCCTGTTAATCGGAGAATAAATTGAAGCGTTCGAAAAATTTAACACGCAGCAGCCACTCAAAGTAACACCTAAACGTGCCGAAACTGGTGCTGTTAGTATTTTCAAGTGCCTAGGTACTAATGCCGCCACAAATGCATTAAACACCATTCCATCCAGTAAACTCCGCTGCACTCTATATTTATTAAATTACGATTCTTGACGGGGCGCGTCGGTTTAATTAAAACACGCGTTTAGTTCGTCAACGCCGGCCGCATATTTAATTGATCGCAATGGGCGCGAGTCGATCGCGGGGAACGTATTCGTCGGTGTGTATTTTAAAATTCGAACGTTTAAAATGTGTACACTGACAAACGCGGGCCCGTCGCTTCAATTTAGGAGTGATGAAATATTGATAAACTTTGTACGCTCCATTTGTCAGTGACCGATGTCACGTGCCCAGAGTTTCGCTGCTAGCATTGTTTTATAGGATAACGTGATGCGTTTAACGAACCAACTTTTTTTTCCCGGGCGAAAGTTGTTTTCATTTGATTTATTTGCACGATTGAACAATTCAATTGCGAAGTACTTCTACGCTCCGCGAAAGTGGATATTCGAAGAGTAATCCACTGGAGCGACGGCGAGTCGTTCAGGCTCATCAACGTGGTGTCTTTATCAAGCCTGGTATCGTCCATCGTCTTCCATTATCGATACTGCGATGCAAAGTAGCCGATGATGTACATTGCAGCTCGCCAGCAGCAAGTTCGCACAGCTTGGCACGCTTCTGGCACGCTCGTGACGCCACACGTACGCGCAATTAATATGCACAGAGTGACACGCGGACACTGTTCAGTATGCGGGACATCGTGGCCTCTATGATAGTATGATTGTCGGGCCGCCGCGCCGGTGGCTCAATCTAGCTCCTCTCTTCCTTTCTTTCGTTTCACCCTCGCCCATCCCTTTCTCTGACACGCCGGTCGAACGCGCCCGACTAATCCCCGAAGGATTCTCGCCCCCTCATCAGTATTCAGTACCTTTAAACTGCTTTTTGACGCGGCCACTGCGACCCTGGCAATTCTATCTCGTAACTTGATTTCAGAATCGCCACTCCGTAAAACGCACCACGCTGACGTGGTCCGACGCCGTGCGCCGGGCAACTGGGTGCGTTTGATTTCGCTCGATCCAAATCGCAAACTCCCTTGTTTAGCTGTATAACGTAGAATGCAGGGACTCCATGTGACGATTTTCAATCCTTTGTGGATGTCAGATTTTTTTTATATTATCAGTGTTTCAGTATTTAATTAGAGAGTCATTTTGAATGATTAGTTCAAAGGATTATTTTGGTTGAATTTCCCCGTCATTTTCGGGGCTAGGATACGGATGGAGCGCGGATATTTCGCTGGGTAGTTGGAATTGCGTTAAAAGCGGTGAAATTCGCTAGTTTGAGAATTCAGTTTAGGGATCGGGTCACGATGTTGAACGACGCGATCAAACTTTCTCCACCGTCGCCTATCTTCGCCCTTTTCTCCCCCTTTCATGTACTATAAAATCTCTGGTCTCGATCGCCGAAAAACTTTTGCAAAACATCCGCGCACGATAAATCATGTTAGCTCTTTCCTCCTAACAATGGCCCCCGCTGACTCGGCTTTACTGCCTCTCGAGTGGTCCGATGCTCGTTTTATATATGGACAACGAAGGAACAACTTCCCTTCCTTATGGGCGGCAGCGTGCACAGCGAAGGGCGATCCTTTTTCGTGAGCACAATGAAAAATTCTCCCTCGTTCGGGGAAGGAAAATGCCGATGCATTGTTCTGGGTTAACTGATCGTCAGGCATCTGATACATTAATGATGGATGTTGTTTGAAACGATTTCAGATGGACCCTAAAGATATTCATACTGCGGTGTACGTTGCGTAATCTACTACAGGAGACGTGCCATCACGTCGCTTCAGTAATGAAAGATCTATGATTAAAAAGCCAACTGACAATGAGCTTCGCTCCGAACCAAAGATCCCTGCACCCTCGTTTTAAGTTTCAATCGGACAAACGTGGTTCGTTTCTACAAGAAGACGATACAGACGAAGAAAATAGAAAAATTGAAGGGCAGAAGGAAGAAAGAGGAAATGGATTCCATTAAAGTCAAGGCTGCGTGGCAGAAATGCAATCAGGAAATAATTGGACGAACGCAGGACTCTGGGAAATAAGAATCGCTAGAGAGGCAATGATGGATCGGAGGAAGATACGGTGTCGAGAAATTAAACAATCGAGTCCACGCCGAAATGTGGCTGCTGTAATTCATTTAAATGCTCTATTGAGCCGAATGCTCCGAGCAGTATGGCGACTGACAAACCGGGTCATTTATTCCGCAGACCACGATGGTCTATTCCGTCCCATCCCATGGTCCAGTTGGTAGCGACCAGTTCCCAAAACCTCTGCTACGTGTACATGCACCGGATCCTGATGGCGCAATGACGATTTGTAATGGATCCACGTGTACAGACTCGAACGGAAAATTTAAACGCGCGACAAGAAATCAGCCTGATGGCCAGTGTCCTCGTCAAACACGCCAAATGACTCGTGTTCGTTGAAATCACCCGGCTATATAAAAACTAAACTCTACACTAAAATACACTGTGTTCATTGAGACTGATCGGTACAATTTTAATTTCGATATTTCTTACCGGTAATGTTCTGTTCTAGCTGATCAATCTTTCACCATTTTAAATTTCAATGTAGCTTCTGTGACATTAACTGTTTAAAGTAAGGAATAGTCGGCACATCTTCAAAAAATTGTGCCAATAGTTTATTACAATTGAATTTACGCATTTATGACTCCCTTATTCGTTGGAAAAGTACCTTCCGCCCAAACGAGAATCCACAGGAAAATGGACCCCTCGTGAAAGTTTTTATACGTGCCATTTCCTTTGTCAAGGTCTCATAGCCAATAGTCCTTAAAAATTTATTACCTGTACATCGCTTTCAAGATATAGAAGCAGAAGTGGCATGTACACTTTCAGGGACACCCACAGACTCATTCACATCGAGGAAACTTATTTCACAGAGCTATAACAGAATCCTGCCATTCAGATCGTTCACCAGTATATTTACCGAAGGAAGAATAAGAGTTTCCGCCTCTTGTTTTATCCTTAAAATTACCGTTCCGATCTGTTAAAACGAAAACCATCGGGGTTGGCGTTACTCTAGAACGGCAACGAGCAGAATTGTCATGAGTAGCTAGGAATCCAAGGTATTTCGAGTCGAAAGCCGATCCTGATCGAATCACGCGCCGCAGGATTTTATCTTCGCGGAGTTGTATTGTCAAAACGAGCTCGTACTGCTGACTGAACTTTCCACCAGGCCGGAATTGCCATGCAACCACGGAACGTTGTCACAGCAATTCCGAATGGTCGCTGGTAATGCCTGTGCCCATTGGGCTCGGTTACGACGAACGATACTGCTTTACAAATTGGTCGACCGACCGCCTAGCCATTTCGTTCGGCTTGGAATTAGTAAAAAGGCTCGTCGTGAGTAATGGTGCTCGCGTAGAGACTAAATAATACACCCGGAAAAGAATTACTAATGTCTAACGACAGGTCTGACCTACCACCTGCTCGTATCACGCATTCCCCTCGAAATTACTCGTTTCTTCTTTCCTTCCAAATTTAGTTATTCGTCTCGTCATAAGATCGTATATCGCGAAGATCGAACATTCTGCTCCTCGAAGACACGTCGTTCCTGAAACTTTCAGTTACGAAGCATCCGTGTATTTATCCCACACATAAACAGCACTCCCTTTTCCATTTACGAGTGGTTAACGAATTAATAATAGATCCAGACAGAATCAAGCGGAATAAGGGTGATCCAGGTCTCTGCGTTCGTTGGTCCCCTCGTCTACCTATGCTTGTCCCTTCCCTCATTCCCTATTCATTTCGCCTACTTTCCCCGTTCTTATTTCCCTCCGCTTCCCTCGTTGTTTACGCTGCAGAAACTTGCGAGTACAGCCGTGTTTCTACGATCGTGACGTAAATAAATAATTGGGATACAGAAGCGTGTCCCGAGGCAGGATGGCCGCGCGCTGGCGCCGTTTGCCTGGCCGGTGTCGTTCGGCTTCGAATCTCGTGCTGCGCTTCTGAATATTTCACGACACAGCTGGCACGACCCTACCGCGCTACCTTATGGCCGGCAGCTTACAGAAAACCGTGTATAAGCGCTTGGTAAGACGGACGCGAGAATTTGCATTGGTTAACACGTCCGGGGGTGCGCGTTTTAAAGCGAATGGTAATGCAGCGTTGCGTGCCGGGGCTTTTCAGGAAAGGGCTGTCGAGTGCACTGCTCTGTTAGCTTGGGTGTGGTATTAGTTAATGATAAAAGTGTCTGTTTAACTTCGAAAAGTAATTCTATTTTAATGGGAGCACGCTATTCCAACGTCACAAGTTTGTCAGACTTATCGTAGGCTGTATCACTGATTTATTATTCTCACACTGCTTCAAGATACTCGTGAGAGGCCTATGCAATTTTTTGTCAGTGTTCAGTTCTTCCTTCGGTCTTCGAATGATTTTACCAATGGCTTTAATGGGTAGATATTTGGGAAGAGAAGGATCGTGAAAAGTTAAGTACCTAGTTATCGGGAAGAAGGTATTCTGAGTTGAAATGATAATAGGGGATCGAGAGGATTTATATCAGAGAAGAGAAAATGTATCGAGCACGTTGAATTCTCTGGCACTGATTAGCGATTAATGGTTAAAGATATCACGATGTCCACTTTGGCTCTGATGGAATTTTCCACTCTGCCTAGTTTAATATGAAAGGAATTGCTTAACGAGGCTTCCTTCGGTGATACCTAAGGACCACGTGAACTTAGGGAAAGGCTAAAATTAGAGTGAAGCGTGAGAGGAGAAAGGTATACGTGAAAGATTAAGAGCGACACGTTAAGTTGAACGTGAATAGACGTATCGAGTGATGCGGCAATTAGAAGTGAAGGTAATTGCAGTAAGAAGTACCTTAAAGGCGAGCATCTTTTATGTTGCAAAAACACTTGCCGTTTCCAAATCGAACAGTCATTTTTTTACATATGAATATACAGAATCTATTTCGTTAAGTAATTCTAAACATGGCTGTTCACTAAAGCTTGTCACAAACTCTTTGAAATAAACTCCTAAAAACACGATAAAACCATTGACACTGCACGATCCATAATCCTGCAACAACCCATGTCACTCCACGCCCATAATGGATGATTAATAAACGAGTTTTGACGTGCACATCCTTTCCCTCGCGCCATGCATCGACTGTCCCCTTCTCTATGACGAAATTCCCACGAAACACCCAGCAGCACGGCGATACAAAATCCCCTTTCGAGTCGAACACAAAATAAAGAATAATTCACCGAATACCACGTATCTCAAAGTCAGGAAGAATCGTCTCGAAACGGAAATTACAAATACCTTCCCTAAACTAAACTCACTAGGGTCCCGTGACAAATTCGATCGGCCTTAAAGGTGAAATTCTTGCACGTTAGCCACGTTTCGGGACGAGAGAAGGCTGCACGGGTGGAGAGACGAAGCGACAGAATGGGGCAGAGCTGGGGACAGTGCCAAAAAGGAGAAACATCAAACGTGCTCGACCCGTGGCAACCATAACACGGGAAGTCCCGAGAATTTTGAGAATTCCCGTGAGTCAGGGATTGGGCGAGGAGCGTGGAACGGTCCCGCTCTAATAAAGGGCGAAAAGTGACGGCAGAACATTCCTTTATCGTTACCAAACGCTCGAAATAGTTCACGCACTCGGCGACGGATGATGAGCTTTTAATGAGGGCGTGATCGGTTATGGTCGGAGGGTGGGGAAGTTGTAATTACTGGCGCGTGCGTCTGAGCGGAGTTTAATGAAAAGCAATATCGCTGAAATCCGACAGACTTTAAACCAAAAAGGTTCGGGGGTGTCGGGGGTGGAAAAAGTGGAGGGTTAGACAGGCTCTGTAAGAAGCGAAGCGCGAGAAATATTAACGAAGGTCGGTTATTGAAAGGATTCGCGGTTGACGGTTATCAGTTGGCGAGTGCTGCCCTTAATTAATCCAAAGCTGCAGCAGCCGCGAAGACCACCGGTGAAGGGTGGTGTTTATGCAGAAAAGTTCGACGGGGAAACTCGAGCTTCGATTGCGCCGCAAACGCGTAAATATCGCTGTGAAACGTGAAGCGATACGCGTCGCGTCAGGCATGAGGATCGTTAAAAAGCTCGGCCAACCGCGTGATCAATACTCCGTGTAAATAAGTACGGCTCAGTGATCGGAAATATTTTGTAATTTTCGATTTTTTTTTATTATTTTTTAAGCCCGTATATAGGTACGGGAACACCACGCATAGGGGAAATGTTTTCCAACTTTCCTTCTATTCGATGATCGTTGTGAAACGTTAATGTGCGGAATAAATTGGCGCAACATGGACAGAGTAATTGAAAGTTGTATCTATTGTGGAGTGGTAATCAGAAGACAGAATTGGAATTTGTATCTACTTTTTTGCAAAAAGGGGACACATGTAGCCTCTTCTTGTGAATTTGGAGAATATCCAGACTTAAAGAATGAGATCCGAAAAGACTTTGTTTTCAGCGCACGTTTCTATGCAGTTACCCTTCATGCCGTCACTCTCGAATTGTTCGTGAAACGCCTGGAGGTCCGCAGTTATTCGACGCCCTCTGCGAGGCTGATTAAGGTCTTCATTTTTAGCGAAGGTCGCCCAGGTAAAAGGGTCCAGTGTACACCCTTCTTTTTCAGCGGAGGAAAAATCTACGCAGCGACGATGGGGAAGCGGAAACCCGTGTTTATTATGCAGCAAGATGAAGTTCTGCGAAAATAGAATACGGAATGAAAGGTACGCCCCGGCGAGTTGCGTCTCTGCATTAACGCCAACTGTTCACATCGTTATTGAAACTTCAAGGCGAGGATACATAGATTTCTTTTAGACGCCTAGAAACAAAGTCGGCGAAGAATCAGTCAAATTCCAACGTTCACTGGAAAGGAAATTAGTTGCTTCATATATATTTCAAATAATCATAAAAATTTGTATCGGAATAACTTGACGATAGACTAACAAGAGAAATAGCGAAGACTGCGCAAAGAAAAATCAAATAAGAGATTAGATGGAAGCTACCAAGCCGTGTTGACGAAAAAAGGAAAACGAAATTAGGGTAACAAAGCCGAGATTTCACGAAGGGTGAGCTTATTCGAGAAAGGTTCCCTTCATCTTGTTCTCCTTTCCTCCTAAGTTCCCTAGCGCCAGGCCATCCTCATTTCTGCCGTATTTCCACGAGGCTTTGTGAAACGACGAAGACAGCGTAGAGCGAGAAGATTGAAAAATTCTAATAAAAACGATTTCGCAGACGTCCGACTGGAGATCGAAATCGATTCCCCTTACGAGGGTGATCGGCGAGGGGAAAGAACGAGCCGAAAGTTTGGAAATAGCGACGTACGATTTTGCTTTCCATTCTCTCGTTCTGTGCCCCGCAATTTGCATCAAAATCGAAAATTAGAGGAAGGGAGACTGCTGCTCGGAGACTATATTCACTGGATTTGCTGGTCACCTATTTTGTATTCGGCTGAATTGCTAAAGATAACTAAACCACTGCAAATTCGAATGCATTTCTTAGAGATTGATTTTTCTCGGCTCACTCCTTAGAGTTTAGGTTTACATTACATCAATCCATGCAATTCCAAATTCCGTGCGTGTGAACCCCAGTTTGAATAAAATGAAAGAAGGGACGATTACTGCCCCGTAATGTATGAAATACACCCCCAGAACTGTACTTAATCCAACAAGTTAACTTACAAAATTTTCCAAATAGTTTGACAACGTAAATCAATTCTCTACTGGGAAAAGTTGTCGACTAAAGTGGAGCGTTGTTACACGGCGGCGGCCGCGATAAAGTAGAAACTACGACTCCAAAGTAATCAGTGAATAAGTAACAGCATTCACGCTGTTGGAACAAAAGTAAGAAACCATAAAGATACAGAAGAACGGAAGTGGGGGCTGGGAGATTCTGAATTACGGTGGGTGAATTGAAACGTTAGTCAGAGAGATAACCGCCATAAAATGCCGCGCGTCGTGAGACGGACGTGAACGTCAAGCAGTAATAAGCGACCAAAACTACTTTTACGAAAGCATCGAAAACGGTAACAGATAGTCGCGAAGAATTATCGCCAAACGTGAGCTTTATCGCAAGATGCTTCGTAGTCTCTAGATTTAAGATCGCTAGGTCTCGAGTGGCCGAAGAACGAAGTGGCCTCCAGGGTGAACGCCATCATGACCCAGGACGTAGCGCAGCGTCTTTTAATTTATAAAAGTTAAGAAGTCTTTGTGTCGCGCTAAGTCCTTCTCGATACCAACACTGTTAATCTTTCCTGAAATTCTCTATTTTTTATTATAAGCTAAAGACGAAGACTGTAGCGGTGCACAAAATCGCAACTAAAACGCAAGAAACCACCACAATCTTGAGACACCCTATACTTTATCCCCCGAGACGAAGGTTAGTCCAAAGGGTAGCGGACACGTGAACGTCCTGGGTCACGTTTCCGCTGCACAGCGAGCAAAGTGTGTTGAGGACGTTGAACCAAGCCCCGTTCGTAGTAGTAACTACTAAATGATTCTCAGCTCGAAGGCGTTGAAAGCCAAAGTACGCTATCATTAACAAGACAAACGGATTCCCATTGATTTAGTTCCCAGCGCATATCTCAGGGGTCAGCGATCGATGGCCACATAACCGAGGCGTTAATTTCTCCGCGAAGAAGGGCGACGGCCCGGCGCGTTCGTTTATAGGAACGCTATAATAATCGTGTAAACGTAACCATAATCATAAAGTCAGGGGAGTGCGTGATGGCACGAGCAGAATGCGTATTAGCGGCATATCTGGAATAATCGATGAGTCGGCATTCCGTATTTAAAGGCATTTCGCGTATTATAAGGAGAGCCTCTCTATGCATTCCCTCCCTTTCAGGCTCCGTCCAGGGCAATCTATTGGTGGCTACGGTCCTGTAGCTGGCTGTCCTCATTTCTCTCCTTAAGCTTGCCGCGTACAACCGAGCATCCTAATCGCTTTATCGCTCCTGTGGAATATAATCGGTCGGCCGAAGGGACCGTGGCTCCTGTGTGGGCGGCGTAGGTCGATCCCTTGCTGGCTGGTTGCTCCTTGAGCATCGAAGAATCGGCGCCAGGAAGAACCGAGCCCGAGGATCCTGTTACCCTCCTGGGTATACGGCTGGAATCTACGGTATCCCGAGTATTTCCGCCTTGGAAAAGGTGCAGCGGTCTCTCCTTCGGTTTCATATCGACCGCTGGATACCTGGCTGCTTCTCTCCCTTCATGCACTTGCACACAGAGAACCGTCTGGCTGTACGCGCAAAAAGTTTATCTACGTGAAAGGGAGCCGGTGAAAAAGTGTTTACTCGCTTCGATATTGGGAGTACTCGAGTTTAATAGGCTCCATCCCCGCGGTATTTAAACGTCCCCGCACGAACTAAGGAACCCATCGACGTGCCACATCTTTTCGCTTCCTCCGAGCTCCAGAAGTAACGAATTCTAACGATCACTCTTTTTCTTCACGATTCGGAATAGTTGCAGTTAAATACAGGGAGAGTATCAGCTCTGGAGATCATAGTTGGATGTCCCGTTGTAATTGATTTATTTAAAGGTGAATTAGGCGCCCAACGAAAATTCAGCTGTAACGAAGTTTTGAATCTCTGTGTAATCAACGGGCATCGGTAAATTGAAGCGGCGATGCAGCGGAATTTAATAATGTTATTTGATGTGTACCGGTTAAAACAATACCAGATAATCAGAATCAATTAACGTTGCGTAACGATGGTGAAACGATCTAGCAGTTCAATGAGTACCATGCAGGCCACTATTAATTGTCTGAAATACGTTCGTGGTATTCCAAATTATTAACGGGAGAATTGATTTCGTGTCGGTAATGATACTGTATTTACAAAATGTGCAAATTTCACAATACAGTGAATCAAGTGTTAAAGATTCATTTTTAGTTAAAACACTCACACGTTCCCTTAAGAATCCTTGCGAACGATTTAGCAAAGCATGCTCTAAAACTTATTCCAAAATCCAGATCTCCTAATTTCAACATCCAGAGGATCTTGCTGATACGCAACCAAAAATCGTCTCTACGTTCTAATATCGGCGAATTGCCAGCACATTACCATATAATCCTAACGTAACGGGCGAAAGATTTTGCGATTCCCTCGTAGGATGGCAAAACATCGGACCAAGACGTTCCCATTAGCGGGCCGAACGGCCGTAACAATAATGTTAACTAAGAGCAGGATGCACGGGGCGAAAAGTAGCTATCTCTACGCCCACTCACACAGAGGAACGCTGAGTGCCATTATGCAGGGACAATTTTCCTCGTTGCATCGCGTCGCGTCCTCTTTTATTTCGGCTGATACTTCTGAAATGCACCGCGCTGCTTTTTTCCCCCCTCCCTGTTGCAGCACAGTATCGTTTCCAGCGCTTATATCGCGTTAATTAAGACACAGTGGAACGAGGGACAAAGCCCGGGGAAGGCGGAAAATATTCTGACAAGCGTGCCGCACGGTGCACGCGGCGAGAATTCTCGGCCATTGTACACATTCCTCGCTGCGTCGGGACGCTCCCTTGTCTCGCGAGCGTTGATCATTCTCCCTTGAAAATGGGTTACCGTGTTCATGTTCGTCTTGATCCTCTCTTTAAAGTTGAGACGCTAATGAGAGCCGAATACCTCAGGCACGAGAAACACTCGCCGTAGAAGCAACCGTAGGGAACGCGACGCTGACTCAAGATCCTTCAGCCCTTTAATTTCATTCACCGACTGCATAGTTGCCGACCGTGTAATACAGGACTGTATAATAAACTTTCGTGAAATTAGAACGGAACAAGAAATTGAAAAGACGGGACAAACTGATTGTGATTAAAAGTCGAGTATAATAATTACAGGGGGTTAGATCAATTTTATCAGTAAAACTGCGTTGAAATCGTGTAGCTACTTGATTCCTCGTGCAGTGTTTTGGGGGAAAAGTGTATTCTTTATAATAGAATTTCAAAACAGAGCATTCTAGATTTACATGTAAAAGATCTGAGATCTACAATAATTGCAAAGTAATACGCCGATCCAAGAGTTGGACCGTGCAGCGGTGAAGCATCCCCCTGTACATATTCCATAAAAATATCCGCTAGTGTCGTCGCGTAAATCTCGTCGCGCCGTTTAATTCGCATGGACGATGAGCCAAGTACGTTTCGTCCCGCCGTAAAGTGCCCCGTAATGCGTATAGACGGTCGCGAAAGTTGTCGTAATTCGCGTGAGCAGCTCGAATTATTTTCCATAAACCCACTTGACTCCTGGCGGGCAGCTCGAACTTGGACATAGTTGGAGTGTACGGTGTACTTACGTAAGAAAGTTCGCCGAATGAGGGACCGTAGTTGGGAGTTTCGCTGCCAGTTCAACTCCCGCAACATATATCAGTCCTCCCCCTCCTCTTCCTCCCGCTTCTTCCTCGGCCAGCGGCCGCGGAAAGAGAGCAGTAAAGACAATCGTAAAGGCACGTTCGAACGGCATCGATTTTTCGCGCGAATTAGCCGCAGAACGAGATTTCAGGCCTGCCCATAAACGACGGGATATTTAATTGGACGGAAGCACTAACGCGAATTTCATTGTTCCAAGATGAAGCCTTCGCCGTCGTGTACCGCTGCAAATTGGGAAACTTTGGATCCACTGGTATCTTCCAGTTACGTGGCTGACGAATGGCGCGAATATTTGGCGATCTCTCAAAATTCTATCAAACTGTAATTGATATTTTCGAATTAAACGTGTCTCCGACTACTGCACACTTGGAAATGTCCCGAAATGTTGTCTCGAGAATTTTAGGTGATTTAATAAACTAAATAAAACAAAATACTTATTACACATGAGTTATTATCGTGGAAAGTACACGAAAAAATTGTATAATTAAAAAAACAACAATTTATGGCCTTCTAGAGTTAAAGAAATTTTTCGCATGCAAAATTTCGATCAGTAATTGGTTATTTTCTAGAAGTTAAAAAATTTGGCTCGACAGACTATGATGGCAAAATTATTTTACAAAAATATCATTTTGTTTTTCAGGTCCACCGATGTTTAAAGGAGATGATATCAGACAGACCACGAAGCAGTGTTTTCCTGCAGTAGCCTAATGAACCTCAAAAATCTTAAATAAATTAATACAAAAATTTTCTTGCACTTTATGGACTATATAATAAATCATGTGTAATAAGAATTTTGTTTCATTTCTTTTTAATAAAACCCCTAAAAAAATTGCTGGATTTCCTAAGATCGTTGAAAATTCATTTTCGCCGCGGCTGAAAGTCTTAAAACCTTTTATTCCCACCATAAACACGGAGAATAAATCACCGATTACGGATTACAGATGAACAGATTAGCGTTTCCGCGAAACTTCCTCGACCAGCGCGATTACTAAAGCACAGTTGCAAGGCCTGGCGATTTAGGACCACTCTGTTCACCCACTCACGATTCGAGTATTTCAATAAAGAACGAAAGTTCGTTCGTAACCCAATAGCACGCTATCGGGACGATATTCAAAAGCGATCTTGCTAGCTGGGGGGCAGAAATACAAAAGGCGGGTAGCTGTATCGAAAGTGTTTCCCAAGGGGACAGCAAAAGTAGGAGGAAGGAGGCAGGACCGACCTTATTTCCAGATCGCACGCCGCAGTGTATGAGCCTGCCTCTTTTTACTTCTCTCGCGGAACAAAACGAGGCGAGCGCACGAAGAAATATGCAGTTATACGACCCTTCCGGGAGGGGCACTTTATCGGTAGCCAGTTTTACATCGAGCAACCGATATTTTTCCTGACAGCAATTGGAAGTTTAAACTGCCAGGGGTATTGGCAAGCATGAAAGACGGATGCTTTGCCGCGCTGAACGACGCGTCGCGGCAAAGCAGCGGACGGCGACGTGTTTTACAAACACGTATACCCCTGCACATCCCTTGTTTGCCGGTTGCGTACGTGACTTTCTTCACTTACACTCGGCTCCCCTAACGTGACTGTGCATGGCTTCGGGGGTGGTTACAGCTGGGGCAAAATTAAGTGGTCGTCTCGGAAAAAACCCTTTCGATATTACCCGGGTGGATGGTTTTAAGAAATTTTCAGTGGCTCTTGTAGTTGCCGGTGGTACGGTAAACTTTGTCAAGTGTACTGTTCGTATGCTAGAAATATGGATTTAAGATTCCTGGGAAATAAGCTCTTCAATTCCCTGTTAGCCTGCTGTAACGCAAGCTGGCTCGTAGGTGTCTGCGCGAGCGAGGACGAGCGTCCTGCTCGAGCACACAAGTACGCAAAAGTGATCGAAAGTTTCCGGACGACGTGCTTTCACGAAACTTTCCCGAGGACGCTTGAAATTCGCTGCCTGGAAGATTTTCGGCGAATTCTCGCGTAGAATCTTCTTTTCAGCGGAGTTGCTCCCGTCGTCTGTCGATGAGAACCCAAGTCGCGAGTCAAGGGCTTAAGGTTTTCGAGGAATTGCAAACAGGATGAGTTTTCTTGGTAAAGTGAATGGAAGTGTTGGAACAAATTGCATGGTAGGGAGTCTAATCTGCAGAGAATAGCTTTGGAAGGTAATTCGAGCATACAGTGGGGGACAAAAGTATTCGGACACCTTTTAAAACAGAATATTAAAAAAGAAAGCCTCAAGTTTCTCAACATCGTCTTCGTTGAATTGAAGGCACCCAGACAAATCGGTTCTTTGATTCTTTTTACTGTTTCTTTAAATGATTGGTGGTTCTCGTTAGTCAGGGTGATTGGCGGATTTCACCGAGGCGCAGGTTACGCGAAATTTGGTCCTCGCGTCGTGATCAAGGGTCCTTCGACCATCTTGCATTCAGGATTCCAGGAACGAAGGCAGTGGAACGACGTAATGCCGCGATACAGCCACACAGTGGTAGTTAACGCGAAATAGCGGGTGCATGCATGCATGCACCACTCGGACGAGGTATTTTAACAGCCGCTCGTCGCTGGTATAACGTCGGACGTGGCACGCGGAACACGTGTTAGGCATTAAAAAATTCGACGCCCCTATGTAGAATTCTTTGGCGGCCTTAGTTACAGGCCAATAAGTTGGGAAAATTTCTATGGACGTTCTAGCGAAGGGAAATTCTTTCTGTCCACGAAGAAAAAATCATATTCTATAGGTATCCCTCGAGAAAGAGGGGAGCAAGTCACGTGAACCACCAAATTTTAGGTAAATCCCGTATGAGATCAGCTATCTGCTATACAAGAGCAACATAATTTTCGATCCTATTGAGGGCATTAGAAGATTGATTGTGCAAAGTCGATAAGCGTTGCTTTGATTTAATTATCGCCAGTTTGTCTTGTTCTGTTGCCTGTGCAGGTTTATCGGCGGCTAATTATGAAGCTTCGTGGACTCGTAATTTGCAACCAAACTAACGAAGTACCTATCTCTCCGTAATAAAAGGTAGCGTGGCAGCGCGACGAGTTCCAAGAGACGAGCTTTCCAGTTGTCACGACAGAACAACCGATTTAATGAGAAATCGCGGAACATCTGACGTCGCGACGCGCCCCGCCTGAAACCGATGCGTCCCTCGACGTCTTCAGGAAGTCTCGCCGTCGCGCTTACACCCCCTGTACACACTTCAGCGCATACATACATCACGGGCGTGCACATCCGCGCTATCTGCATTCGCGACTCTGTAAAATAGGATTACAGCCATCCGAGAAGGAAAACAACGAGTGTGCTAACGTTATTAGATCTCCTTTCATCCGTGAAGGCGAGGGGGTGGAAGTTCGATGGGGGTTGGAAAAAGTGGCGGCGTCATGTTTCTCAGCGAACGAGTCGCGTTCCTCGAGCCGGCAACAACAGAAACATTTATCAATGCCCTTCGACAGGGTAAATAGGCTGGATGACGCTTTAATTAGGAGAATGGCGATGTGGTATGCTGATGGAGGAACGTGGCAGAAAGTAAGATCAGTGAGACATCACTGAAGCGATTGAACGAGCATTTTTTAGCTCGACTTTCAGTCTTCCTTTTCATATTTAAGTTTGCGGTAGAATGTGAAGTTCCACGAGTCCGCTGCTTTAAATTTGCGGATTTTGCGATGGAGAAAACGAAAATGAGAATGGAAAAGTTTCACGATGAAAATGGGAAACGAAAACTTGGATTTATGACATCGTGACTTCAGTTTATTGAAATTAATGTTTGCGACGTCGTCCCTCAAAGCGTGTATTTTCAGCATTAATCTGATTACACATTCGAATTTATCTCCCTTTATTTATTCATTCGACTTTGCTTTTGTTTGACATTTCGATGTTTTTAAAGCGAGAGGAGCATTTGTTGTTGGCAGGGTAATCGAATTTCCAGGAAATTATTGAATCCACGGACGCTCATTATTTCCATAATTTATTTATTCGTTTAATCCCTTGCATTATACCTATGCGGGCGCTATCATAAACAGGTAATATCTTCGGCAAATATCTTCCCGAAACTTTTATAATATACTGCGGTAAGTAAGTACGCGCAGGGTATGCGAGAGATTTTGCCAGGTTAAGTAACTTAAAACTTTCGAGAACTGAAGATTGCTTTAAATTCATAGATTCTCGAATACCCGAATTACATTAAAACGAATTCAATTTTGCCGTCAAGACTTGAATTTGATTCTCTCTGAATAAAGAGGACATCAAAGCGCTATAATCTTCGCTCGAAAAGGACACGAATAACTCGTTTGAAAAGGAAGTTAACGATCTTTTAAGAATCTATAAGCGCAGAGCGTTCTGCAAAAAAAAGTGTCTCAGAGATTATAGAACTGACAACCGATGAATTATGTTGCTCGATATAATGCTACGAGGCTCTTCAAAAGAAAAATCGACACGTAATAAATGACAGGAATTATCTTCAAGAGTGGCTGAGTTATAAATGTGTAACAGCGGAACGTGGCCTCGGAGGCAACGCGAGGGGTGATAATCGTGCTGCTTGCGTTCCCCAGGCTATCGATCCGCCGAACGTAATCTGTACATCCCCTTGGCTCGAGAGTTAACCCCCTTGATATGTGACGGACATTTGTTTCTCTTTCGAATACAGGCATAACAGTCTTAGAGCGTCTTTACGAGGCGCTATAAATACTCACGAAATTGTTGTTACGTGAGACGTTACACGTCGGAGGAACTAGGGTCACGGCAACGAGCAGAACAGAATCACGTTTCCGCTCTGGGGAACGAGCTTCAGTTCGTAGGATTGTAATTGATTTTCGCCTTCCATATCTTTCTCTGAAGGAAATAGTAGTCCACGTTCAGGGATAAAATGATGGAGACTTTGGTAGGACGGATTTTCAATTGTCTCGAATATTTTTTGGATCAGAGATTAGATACGTTTTGAGATAAACTATAGAACTTTTTTAAAATGTAGACATTTTTTTGTTTAGCTTCCTTTTCGGCACTGCTCTATTGATATATATTCTTCTATCCTATGAATAACTTTAGAGCGTTACTGCTTAAGCCATACACTTCGTTATAAGTTGATAGTGTATTCGTATCGGATATGCGGTTTGAGAAAGGTATGAAACTTTTCAAGCTGTAAATGTCAGCGCCGCTCTAACGGGCAAGTTCGTTTATAGGGGCCGAATAATGATCGGCCAGGAGTCTCGGGGCCATTTCCAGAATTTATTTCCACGTTTTCCGCCGTTATTAGCCAGTTAAGAAGCTCGGCGACTTCGTAAACAAGATAAAAATCACGAAACGATCGTGTTCGAGCAAGATTTCCGGGACGATCGTCGCGGTACAGACAGGAAAATGGGAAAAATAGCTTGTGAGACGATGACGAAAAAGGACATCGACGGTGGGACCGCTATATTTTCGGGGATGAGCACGCGACCCGCGCCACTTAACCCCGCCAATGATATTCTTCCCCGGAATCCCGACGATTTCACAAATTTATTTCAACATTTCCCGGTGTTATCAAGCGGTTAGGAGACTGGAACTACTTGGTAAACAAGATAAAGACGTACGAAGCTACAGTTAAGCGCGATCCTAGTGCTGGATAAAGTGGAGAGCGTTTGATCGATTGCCCAGGGAATGAGAGTGCAGATGTCAAGAAGTGTCTACCATCCTTCGGGAGAAAAGCTGAACAGTGCTTTAATAAAAGAGTACTAGGTGACGGAGCGAAATTCCTTCGCGAAACAAGCAGAAGAGTTGCAGTAAACTTCGCCGGCCAGAAGCGTGCATTTTTTAGGAAAAGACGGGGTTTAAATGCCGGTAACACAGGCACTAATGTGTGCAGCAGACTGTGCATTGGTGTAATAAATCTTGCCACGGACCTTTATCGTGTTTGATAAAACGCGTGTACGTTCAGCTTTCTCTTTTAACCTCCGGAGCCCATCAGCTCGAAAGTAATTTCACGCTGTTGCGCATATTTGTTAGGCGAGAAACGCGTATATGAAATATAGCGAGATATTTAACTTCGATCACAATACTTGTAGGGGTGTGAATTCAGTAGAAGAAACCATTACAGAGAACACGAAGAACATCACTCAACTTATCCAAACTTTTTTACCATTCTTGCTGTACGTTCTTCAATCATTCTACCTCTTCTTAAGACAGTGACGAATAAAGTTTGGTGAATGAAAGTGATTTAATGGGTTTTTTTTTAGATTCTGAGTAGTACAAACTTAAATATTTCCGACATTACGTTTCTTTCTTATTTCTGCCCCATTGAATTCAATCCTGTACCTTGGGACATTAAAATCAGTGCAGCCACAATCAGAGAATGCTTTCGTTATATAACATAAAAAGGAATTTCCATTTCCCCTGTCAAAATAGGAAACAGGGCAGATTCCCCAAAACCATCAACGGCTTTTACTGACGTTAAAACATTGGAAAACCGTTTGATCTAGAACAAAGACACGCCATCAATCGAATCCATGATTTTTCGACCACAAGTTTTCGGCGGAATCCACGGAAGCCACACCACACCGTTAACCAGCTATCAATTTCGCGGTGACTTCGATTTTCTTTCTTGCCCCGGGTATCCAACTTTTCCATTATCCGGTACACGCGTGGCTGAATCGAGGAACCAGGCACGGCGAAAAAACGCGAATATTTCATTGGTGAAATGAAGCAGGCGCACCTGAATCCACGGAATAAGAAAGTTGGGTGGTCGCGCGGACCGCGAAGCAGACAGCGAAGAGCAGAGAACGAACGAAAGGAATTGCGGAGGCACGGCGAAGAAGTAGTCCCAGAACGAGAAGAAGAAACGACATCGCGCGAAACTTTTCGGGAAGCAATGAAGGCTCGAGAGCAGCATCGTAAATCGGCCCTATAAATTCGAAAGTTCCGCGCGCCCTCTGAAAACCATCGAAATCGGCGTTCCGGCGACGCGATCCGTGGAGAATCGCCCTTCAAGTGGCTCAGAAGAAAACACGGCTTGCGGAAGGCTCGTTCGCTGGCTAGAGAAGCAGGGAATCAATATAAGAGTCGACAAGCCCTTCGTAACCAAGTATTTACGGCGGGTAAATACTAAGGGTTGCCCTCGCGAACCGCCGCCGTTCTTTCATTTCTACGCCCGCCGACCCGACAGTGGATGGAGACGCTTTCAAATGCAAATCCATCGAGATACCGCTAACCCCTGCCCCGCGGACCCCCGTTCCTTAGCGGGGAATAGAAAAAAAAATATATCCGGATGCCCTGGGACCGTCTTGGTCGGCGATCCCAGACAGGGAGTCTAATGAAAGGGAGCCAGAAAAATCCTGGGGCCATCGCGTGGCCGAAAATTTCTGAAGGGCGGGTTAAACGCGCCCTACCAGCCAGACGTGGCTAATTCAATTACACCGGTTACCCTCCCGTCGCCAGTGTCCCTGTAAATTTAAATGAGCACTTGCACGCGCGGGGAGGGGGCAGTCCATGCATGATGTACACGCGTGCATCTGCATTCTGCATTTCGCGAGGCCGGGGAGACTGATGGTCAAGCCAGTAGCTTTGTGCAGTATGGGGACAGCCTTCTTTTTGTACCTGGAGGGCTGACATGCTCGTTGAACCTTTCAGTGCAACTCGAATGCATGATTGCTACATACTGATTGCTTTTTCCTGACTCGGTTTAAAGGGTGGCGTTTAAATGCGCATTTAGTGCGTCTTATTGTATACTGGGAGGTTCTACTTGGGTGTGTTAAATTGAAGGGAAGAGGCTCTGAAGAGGTTTGAGAGACGAAGTTTTTTCCTGATTTGTTACCCACTATTCTTCCCATTATTATTGTGATGGAAACCTCGCAGTGTCATTCTACTCGTCATTTAAAAATAGATTTCTTTACAGAAGAGAAGATTTGTAAGATTAGATTCTCAAACTAATGTCGATACTATCCCTTGATTTTTAACACGTCAGCCAATAACACTTTTCTTTCTGTATCTTGTATACTGAAATTAACATTCATTCTTATTCAACAATTATATCTAGAATTATATCGAATACAGGTGAAATAATTTTTCTAAAATCGGCGAGCTCGTTTCCAGCCGATTGTTCAAATCACGGAGGCCCTCTCGCCGTCGTAATAAACCTGAAAAACGAGCAGCACAGTCCGCCTCCGTAAATTTACTTAACACTGTCGCATCGAGAGTGTCACACGAGATTGCGTTTATCCACGTTTCGTAAATAATTACTCGGCCTGATAAATGACCCTTACGAGCCGCGCTGAAAATCGTCAGGTTAATAATGGGGGACGCAGGGCCGCCGATGACAGGGCGCAAATTCGTCATTCCGCCGGCGAATTAATCTTTCCCCGCTTCGCGACGGTAACGCGGCGAATTTCCCTGTATTTTTATTTCCGCCGACTGCGTGGCGTCCCTTATTCGTTTCAATACGCCAGACATAATACGCAACCGGGCACTGTTATTCCCTTTCCCTACTGTCGCGCCACATCCTTCTATAGGGTGGATCTCTAGATATTAGCACCTTAAACAATCTTAGAAAATTCTCTTGACGAAGAACAGAATATTCTTCTCGACATGGAACAGTTAATCTTAATGTGCTAGAGGCCATTTCAAGATTCGACATTCACCCGGACACCCTTGTCGAATGGAACATAAAGTTGGACGAATGACACCCTCTATTGAGTTCTTCGAACAACCCTTATTTTGCAAGACCCTCTGAAGCATGTAGAAACGTATTTAGCAGCAATCTAGCCGGTCGATTGTTCGTAAATGTAAAAGATGCGACATGAAGGGTACGTCTACGTCTTTGAAATGTTACAAAATGAAATATTCAACTGTTGCACGCTTCTAGATCAGGTTGCACTTGCCTTGGTGAACTTGCTCTTGCGATCGCGAATAAAGAAGTTATTCAGGGCGCTGTTTGCTGCTGACTCACCCTGTATATAAGTTAACGGTATACGTATATATGCTCGTGCTCGTGATATCACGGTGTGTCAGGGTGGCCGTGGAATAAGCTGGATATTATGGGCCAGGGGGCTGCGACAGACAGAAGTACCAGAGCACGTATAATGATGAGCCACGTGCACTCGAGGTGCGTTTAAAGTGTTCTCAAAGCGGGCCATCGGCGTGGACCGATCGATTGCGAGTAATTTCCAGCTCTGTTTTCCTTCGCACACTAATACTACGAATATTGACCAGCAGTATAGAATCCTTCCCCCACTGATGGAAAATTTTAATCAACGCGTCCCCAACTTTAATTACTCCATCTTTTAGGACCACCGTTATTTTGAAGAATATCGAAATGCCAGTTGCATATTATTTATATATTTTATACATATTTCATTGCTTCGTGCCCCACATATAATTTGAATACTTCTCCCCTCGATACAATTAAACATCCCTTAGCAAGAAGAAAGTACAGTGAAAGGATGGAAAGTGAACGGAGCCGAAAATGAAGGAAATCAGTGCCAGGTTGGCTCTGAACACAGGGTGATAGAAGTAAATCGATTTCCAGGCAGTTTACCACGCCGAGGAATATTTATGCGTGCGCGAAAAGTGTTTAGGTTGCAATCGGATGCTCTTAACAGCCGACTGCGCGAGGACGAAGAGGCGTCGGTATCGAGTCGTTATACCCCGATTCCTGATTTTATTCAGCCCCTCCAACGAAACTCGCTTTTCGCCAACCGGTGATTTCGTTTCCTTACCGCCACCCCTGCGCCCCCCGCCACTAGCACTTCTCAAATGAGTTTGCCATCCAGCGTGTTCGAGCCGAGGCATCGTCGGGATTTGAATAATCCGTTTCCCTCGGCCTTAAGTGTTTTTCAAGATTAGACGGATATCGCCTTATAGGCAGCTTCAAGAGTCACAGAGTAATTTATCTTCGTTCCGAGTGTCTCGCGTGCAGCTGGGAACGCTGAGTCCCCCACGAAAGACTCTGTTAATGATTGTCTCCTTTGCGCCGCACGCTCTCCATCATTCCCGATCCAGCGGCACCGTGCTTCCCTATGTATTCCAATAGACATTTAAGTTCACGTCGTTTCGTAATTCATGATCAGGTCCACCCTATACTTCTATCACTTCGATCCAGCAACGCTCGATTACCGAGGCGCATCCAACGGAGACTGTTACCCCAGAATAATGCTAAACTTCGGCTGGCATTACCCCGGTGTTTAAAGCTCCCAATAAAACGCCTTTCGCGTTCCAACGAAGGTTTACGAGCGACAGCGCCGCCATAGATCAGTCAAGGGGCGATCATGTCGTAAAGCCGGCAGAGTGTCAACTTTCCAAGTCCATTTCGCGTCTAAACGAACCGTGTCGGTGCACCGGGGTCCGCCCAATTCCGCCCCGCTCAACACGACGCCCGCTGATCCTCCAGGCCTTCTGATCAATCGCTGTAAAGTCCTGCCGCCGTCCTTTTCAATAAACCTTCCCTCATCCGCGAACGGCGCGACACAGTGGCTGGTGCAATCACCTAAAGCCCGATTAACCCCTCCAGACGGTGGGGGCGGTGATCCTTGGATCGTTGTTCCTTAGACGGTTTCGCAGCCGGCGCGGCTGGGGCTCCCGATTGTTTCCCCCGATTTTTCCTCCAACCTCGTTCCTCGCTTGTTCCCTCGAAGCCGCAGGTTCGCCGAGCTTCAGCAGCGTCTCGAAAGGATTCGCTTTAAACAGAAGGATTTACCTTGCAGACGGGATCGATGGGAACCGACACGACGCCCGCATCCTCATCAATTCCCTCTCTCTGTTTCTTTCGGGCCGAGCCGATGCCGCCCCCCTCTTTTTCCTCTCTTCCACCGACTGCTTTTCCTCCCCCGGCTCTTTATTTATCGCTGGAACGACGCTATCTGCCCCTCACCTCTGGCGCAAATGGCAGACAGCCCCGGTATCGATACTCCCTGATCGAGAAACCTATGCGTCGTTCCTCTTCGTAATTCGGTGGACGCCGCAGGATGTACGCTTCCCGCGTGCTTCTTCCATCAAATGGACCTGCTCCGCTACGTCATCCGATCGATGGTATACCGCCGAGCGTTATTCCCCAGACTTTCAGAACACACTTGATGATTGAGTTGCAAGCATGAATTTTAAGATAGTAGTTGCTTTGAATTTTACTGCTCTCTGCGTGAAGTGATGTTAACTTGGGGTTTATAAAGTATCCTCGTCACAAAGATAAATAAGAAGGAGAAGATACGACACCGTGGCGCTCGGAAACTGGAAATCATTTTTTTAATTACAGCCATCCAATTCCACCATCCGAAATTGATTATTCTCAACGTTCGAATGCATTACAATCTCGCAACGTTATCAAGCAGTCCATAAATCAGCACGGGACTGACTTCGTTCCAGCACCGATGGAAGGCTGTTGCGATTGGAAATTAATTCGTGCCTAATCCTAGGCTCAATATTCACAGCCCTATGAATTGTTTTAAGTTCCGCTGGCCGGCTCGTGCCTCTGATAGGTTCTGTTCGCGGGGCGAAAATAGAGAAAGGGTTGTGATTTATGGGTGGGAACACGAGGACGCGTTCCATAGTTGGCAGGCGACGCCTATTCTTCCTGGTTTTGACGCGTCTCGATGGAAAACTTGATGGGAGCCAGGATGGACGAGAAGTTATAATTCAATTCGGGATAGAACTGAAAAGGACGCGTCATCGATGCCACGACACTAGCAGAGAGATCCCAGTTTAGATCTTATTCCCTTCCTGGATCGATAGCCCCTGAACGCTGACATCGCATGCATTTAGATGAAAGAAGCACGATTGTCTGCCGTTGAAGAGAACGATCCACGGCCGCCATTTCTGGCGTGGCACATTGTCGAGGATTTATATCCTCTGGTAGGACCGCTGGGTAGCTGTAACTTCTTCCAGGAAAATGGCGCTGGGGCTACTTCAGATAAGAATGCCTCTTATCAAGCCGGGCGAATTTCGCGTGGTTATTGCGGAAACAATGAGTCGGCGGTAATGTACGAAGGAAATTAAGACAATCTCACCGAACACCGCTCTGTGCCCAGCTTTCCCCCCCGAATAAAACAATTCCGCGTTGAATTTCCAGGTGATGAAAAATCCTGTGTCAACATTCCCTCAACGAATCTCCGCCAATTCAAATATGTAGACTCATCTGCGAAACCCGTGGCTATTACGCTTCACAAGTCCTCGACTACGAATCTTTTTAGCTGCCGTCACCGATGTTCTACTCATGGGCGTCCGCTTATTTTTCAAAACCGATCTTTACTAAGTTTATACTAAAAAAGGTACTTATAATTAAATGTTTAATTAAATTGACACTATAAAATGGGTTAAAAAAGCAAGAAGGGTATATTTTTCTTCACCATCAACCGAAAGTTGCCCCCTCCCCTGGAAAAAATCTCCGGACGCCCCTGGTTCCACTTCGGTATTGAAGGAAGACAGTCGTACACAGAGAAATCGCAACGGTACTCGAAAACCAAGTCGCAGTGTCTTAGAAGGTGCTGAACGCTCGAATTTGCTTGATGAATTTCAGCGAGGCACGAAATTGCTGGCCGGCGAATTGATAGGCGGCCGACATGAACAGGGACGGGATGGGGACCCGGTGTAACGCTTCGATATCGATTACATCGCCTGTAATCGAAGTTTTATGGAAGTCAACAATGTCGCGTGTTCAAAGATCGTATCTGAAGCTGCCAGGAGCACGGACGGGTAGTCGGTGCAACACAAACTATCTCTGGGAATCGAGCCATACCGCGTCGACGGCCAAGTTTACAGACGAAACTACGTCTTGCGCGGTGTTTACGAGTATCGATAGCCGGGAATACTCGGCGCACGATGCTGCAAAGTGATTCGCCGGGGCTAGGGCGAAGTACTGTTTCTCCCCCGATCGAGCAACAAAGCTTTCCTAATGAAATTCTCAGCTGCAGACCCGCGAAAGCCTCTCTCCATGATACGTTCGATCCCCTGTCATTCAAAGCTGCGCGGGAATATTAGCCAATATTTCAATTAATCTGCTCGACGTGGCATTGTTTTTTCCGATGGAAAAATATTTACCCCCCGGTTTATTGAAATCAGAAGATTTTTCGGGGCTTCGTCGACTCTTGTTTCACTGATCATCGGCATGGAATGATCGAATAACTCGTCATCCACCACCGAAACATTTCGATCACCGCTGGAATTTTCGTTTCTACCGTTCCCTCTGGCTCTATTCAGCACACGTGACGTGGTCTGCGCAGGATGTACGCTCTACTGTCCGTCCACTACTCGATTAATACTGAATGAAGGTTAAATCAAATCGGCTATTAATAGCTCAGGCTCTGAAGCAATTAATTCCTTGTTGCTAGAACGAAGCGGTTCTAATGGCCGGTGAAGCCAAATTTATGACCGTGGCTGCGTTCGGCGGTGACGTAACAGATTCGTCGCGGTGTAATTAACGAAATTATAGCTCGATTCTATTCGATTACAGGCGAACTTGTCCCCATTAGTGTCGGCGGAATTCCGCGAAAGAAGAGTGTGTAGGATGTTGCGATTAAACTTCATTTTTTAATGTAACTTGTGACGGAACAAATGAAACACGAGATTCTATCGGCTGGCGGATGGATCTCCAAACGAATTTGCATTTGCAGTGATGCGGAACTTCAATTTACGTCGGACACGTGAAAGTAGAGAAGCAGGATTTCGTTTAATTAAAAGAGCATGCGCGATTAAGAAATCTTGGTAGTAACGCGTATCATCTACGGAGGTGTAAAGTGATTTACTAACTGAAGGCGAGGGAGGCACCGTTTCTTAGCCGAAGAAGGGTGGGTTTTGCAATTAAGTTCCGAGCTACCGGCTGGCAGAGCCTGAAATAAAAACCTCCCTTTAGCGTATACATATTTATGAGCTAAAACCGAGGCCTGGCTTAGGTCTTAATTGAAAAACTGGATCTAATTGTGAGTAATGGTTACGCCGACCCGGCTTTATTTAGGCTGGCTCATTCTCCGCGAAATATTTAAGCAATCTCTTGGCCATACGATCGAGCGGAGAAAATGAGGATGTAATATCTGAATGAAGAGAAATGGCAATTTAAGCATTCCATTGATAAAGCACCAGCGACTCGAACGGAGTAGATAAAACTTTAACGCTTCGTGATCCTTCGCTGGTACCACTCCGCTTCTGAGTTTACGAAAATTATTAATGGAAGCTCCATTCGTCAAGGTATTCCTTAAAATGGTCTGAACTAGATTAGACAGAGTGTTCTACAAACGACGAAGTAAACACACCGAGATGAAGTATATCTTGTGGTATCAAGGATACATCAGGGGCCAAGGAGTTAAAGGAAATTATTGCACCGTGAACTTGCAATTAGGAAGGATTCCGGTATAAATTTCCAGGGCAAGAACTGAAACTCCCACAACGTAGTTGCTTCAACTAGACCGCATCGCGTTGCAGGATTAAACGCCCTACCGAATGAGATAATTAAGCAGTTGCTTTTTAATCGGTTAACTGCTCGAGCCACTTCACAACTATAAATAAAATAAGCGAAACTACGCGAAACAACGAGGTGGATGGCGTAACGCACAGAGATGCCACGAAACGCGAGAACCAACGGAAATATTTGAAAGCTTTAGAAAGCGTGTGCAGAAACTCTACGTAAGGTCGCTCGCAGTGGATCCGCCCAAGAAACAACTGCCATAAACAAAACGGTTTCAGCCGGGATGGCTTGCATCGGATCCATTAAGAGCGCAACTTCTTCCTATTCCAAGTTTTCAGCTGTAAATCGTATCCTCGAATGGCTCCATCCACGGAGGTCCTATTATGCTCGTAGCGAATAACGTCGCGTCGATTGATCGACTCGAGAACCGATAGCAGCCACGCTAATTATCAATTAATAATTGAATAGACGTGGCCAGCCCGCCGCGTTCTGATCGATCTTTGACAGATAACGAGCGAAGATCGAACAAAAATTTACCGAACGAGTTCCTATCGGCGAAAAGGCTGAAGCACTCCGTTGAAAAGAGGAGAGGCCTCTTCTTCCAAAGTCCGCCTATAAAATTTATCGAATTCAAGGAGGATGCTCGCAAGATCGGCCTCTCCTTAACAGGCGAGCTGGCTTCGAGAGGGGGAGGGGGGGCGGTCATAGATAGGAAAACTTTTCCTCGATGGGAATAAAGGCAGCGGGAGAAAGAGAGCAAGGGAGCAATAGAGGAAGAGAGCTAGAGAGCATAAGGCGAAGTTAAGGGTGGCGGGATCTCCACGGTCGGGGGGATCGTAGATCGTCCATTGTTACGGAGCGGCGTTTCAATACCCAGGTGAACCCTTGATCCCCATGATAACGTCGGTGTAGCCCCCTCCACACACCCCTCCCTTGCCCAAGCCCCTCAGACGCCGGTGTTCATGGAGTAAAACGCGTCCATGGAGTTTCCCAGCGACGTTCCAGCCTCAACTTCACCATTCTCTTTCATCCCCCGCGGTCGGCCCACGCACAGCTCTCCAGTTATCTTTCGTTTATGAATTGGCGTACTTTCTCGCGCGCGGGGACATGTATTCCTCGTAAATTCTCAAGTTTCCAGCGCAACCAGGCCTGCTGGCAAGCAAGATGGCAGACTTATACGGCGAACACGGCCCTGCGCGATCCACCCCCGCCACGCCACACGTGCGTTCGTAAATTCAAAGCTACCGGGCTTGGCCCCCGCGTAATACGCCGAGCTGTTTGATGGCGCCCATTCGAGGCCGCGGAACGACCAGCCTCGCGATGGAACACGCCAACCAAAGCCCGTGTCGTAAAGGATCGAGACGGGTAATTTAATAAGTGCGCCGTACCCGATGGATGGTCCAAGTTTATCAGATGCCATTAGACGGGGACATAAAGCTCTGTTGTTCCGAGCGATACGCGCACATAGAAAGCTTGCTTTCCAGGTTTTAACCCACAGCTGTCTTCTTTTATACAAAATAGAGGTGTATCGAAATCGCAACTTTCTTCTGTTAATCAAGGAGACGGTTGAACGTGGATCATCGATCTGTCGACTTATGTTTCAGGTCGTTATCAAACTACCCTAGGGACGTCGATAACGACCGAACGAAGCGAAACGGTCGTGAAAATTCGAGCAACGTTTCGTTATTCGCGAGCATCCGTTGTCCCGCGCACACGCGCCTGTGAACGTACGAAGAGGAACGCGGGGTGTCGGTGGGCGTAATTTTTTCCCCGGTCCATTGCATCCCCAAATTGATCGTTGGATCCGCGACAAATTGCGCGTAGCGTCTAGCGCGACACCGATACCCGTAACAACCTTTTTGAAACTCCACCAATTTCACGGTGTATGACAACCGGGGCCCCTTCCCTCCCCCGTAACTTTTATGGGACAGTTACGCGACACTTTTCAGGAAAGTCGTAAAGCTGCGAAGGTAATGCGTTTCCTGCCAGGTAGCGTCTCTGTTAGCCGAGGTCGAGATGGCGGAGAGGCGCGGGGGTCGGCTGAATAATATTTTCACCTTTTATTTTGCGAGACGTATAAACGTCAGGGATATATGAGGCGGTGGCATCGTACCATGCCGCGTCAGATGATATTGTAGCAGCTACGTTAAATTATTTCTCATCGCGGGATTTATGCCGTGTTGCGCTCGCGCGGCAGACGTTCCCAGACTTGCCGCTCGGCAAGGAAGATCCCGTGAAAGACGTTTTCGAAGAAATTGCAGCGGGAGCAGGATCTTTGCATTCTGCACGACTCGTGTCTCTATTAAAGCGAGCGGATAACATTGAAACGAACAATTCCCTTCCTGCCGTCGAGGATTCGTCCTCGTCTCGTCAAACTTCACTAACAACAGCTCGAAGAATTCGCTGAAAATGTACGGAGGTGTAAATTGAAATGTGAGGCAGGTTCGGGGAGCGAGAAATGCCTGCGGACCGAAGTAGATTAACCCCTTAAGCCAGACGCGAGTGGAACTCACAATCCACTCTTATCTCGTCAAAAAATTAGCGTGGTCGGTTGGCGGAGGTCGCGCGAGGCAGGAATACCGGAGCACGTTTCGGTAATTCTTAAAAATCCCGAACGAATACCAAGGCTGAAAGGCGGATGCAGGTCTCATCTCGCAGCTGAGAGGAGAGCTTCGGCCATGTCTGCAGAGAAAAGAGCACGAGCTTTTCACTTAAAAAGTTTCCCTTAAGCAGGGTCTGGGGACGGGCGAGCGGAAGGGGCCCCCTCAGAATTAGATTCTACATGAGACACCGTTTTCCTGCGGGAGGAAGAGACTTGCCAGAGAGTGAAATAGTGTTATCGAAGGTGAAGGCGGAGGTGTTTCTGAGGGATTTGGACGTACAAATAATGGCGCTTCGCTCGGACACACGCGTGGACCCATCGGATAAACCGGCTCCCACACAGGCGAATGCAAACAGCAATACGTGGGGAACGCACCTACATAGAACCTGAATGGACTGCTGCTGGCGTATACAGGGTGAGCCGTCGTGAATTGGAGCCTGAAGCAATCGTTTCGTTACACTAGCTCTCTATGGGAACCTTTTCAGTCAAAGAGAAAAAGATTTGCTGTCGACTAAACCGGTGGCGCGGGCTTTTTGTCCAACCACAAAACGTACGATAGATTTATACAGTTCAGAAATATTTCACGATTTAACTGAAACGTTCAGAGTAATCACAATTCCAATATTACTTCCAGTTTCTTTATGTGCACGTCACCAAAGTGACCTTGCAATTGCCTGCAGCGGGTGCAAGTAATTATCACGTGATCATAGTTTGAACAAAGATAACAGGATAATCGAGGCTGCTATGGGGCTTCCCTTGCTGATCTATTTCCACCTCTTTCGCGGTGAAGTCGAACATACATTGCACGTCTCTCAAACGGAGAGGCAAGCTGAGAAAGTTTCAGGTACAAGGGAAGTAGTACAGTGACTGGCCAGACACCAGACTTTGGCCACAGCAACCATCAGGGCACCACGAACTAAGCAATTTTTCTGTAAATACCTTCTCGCAGGATCAAGAACAAAGGGTCACTATAAAAGGCCAATTTACAGTGACCCACTCAGTATACAAGCACGCGAATATGCACGCCGACGTTGTGGCTGCAGATGAATCCACACAGAGACCGGCTTCACATGCGCGCTCGCGCGCACTCGCAGGGAA
The DNA here is from genome assembly GCA_960531205.1 of Andrena bicolor. Classification (NCBI taxonomy): domain Eukaryota; kingdom Metazoa; phylum Arthropoda; class Insecta; order Hymenoptera; family Andrenidae; genus Andrena; species Andrena bicolor. The sequence goes on from OY482665.1 coordinate 41,913,191, forward strand.
ATGCGGGCGAATATAGGCGGGCACGTTATGAGCTCTGTCAGGTAAACAGAAATGCATTCATAGAAAAATACGGATAAACCAATACACCGGCAGTGCATATAGGGAAACGGGGACAGGAAGATGCTTTGGGGCATACGAACACGTATGCAAAAATATAGTATGAGCAGCATATGACGACAGATAGGAATTGCCTCTTCGCTCGATTATCATTAACGTGGACAGACGAAAATGCTCGGCGAGCTTCCGCGGCGAGGAACCCTGTATGTAATTTCTTTATTTCGTCCGGTAGTATAAAGGTGCACAAACAAAGAAATGTGCAATGCGCTAGTTGTCTATAGACTCGAGCACACGGGCACCCGTGCCTGCACGGGCAAACAGAGGGTGTACAAAGAATCAAGGAAGCAGATATACCCCCCCAATACACGGGCACAGGCGGGCACACATGTGAACAGGCACACGCGAAGGGATAAACTGATGGCGAAAACCTCGAGGTAGCTGTTAAGCTCCTGATCTCCTTTTCGCCGGACTAAGTGGATACACCTGCGCGAATGGGCTCGTTTCGGATACGGTGGACCTTTTAAGTTAAGCTCTACCTACAGTGGCCGGATTCATTGTGCCGGGGGAGGGGGCGAGGGGTGAGGAGAGGGTGGGAAAAGGCGGCGCGGAAGGATACCGAAGGCGCGTTACACGGAAATCTACTATGTCGACAAAAAGCGTGGCGGTCTTTCTGCAGCGGAGATAGTTCAAAGAGACGGTCGTCGGGGGCTGGCTGAAATATTCAGCGACAAAACACTTTTACTGGAGTAGCGCTGAAACGCTCGAAATATCACCGACGATTACTTCGTTTCGGGAAGTTGCCGCTCCGCGGGAATTCGATTTTCTCTGCCACGACCAGGGGAAGATTTTTGATTTCGCTCCTCGGCGGAGCAATAGTCTTTTACTGCGAGAGTAATAGAAACGCTTGTCCTGCGGAGGTGCAAATGTTACGCATCCAGTCGCCCCAGCCTTTGCACCACCGAAATTGGCTCATATTTTTCTGAACTCTGCTCCGAGTGAGCCAACCACTTCGGACGATTCTAATTCACAATAATTCAAGATTTAATTTTACTGCGATACCTAAATAGAAACCATTCCAAAGACTTATCTATAATGTCACGACCGCGTGGCATGGAAAATAACACGTTCGTTACGAAGCAAAGCGCATCCTGTTTAACCGTGACCGCGGGCCAACGCGATTTCTGCATGCAAGAGTTTCGGACCATAATGAAATTCCAGGCTCGTTAATTAAAGCGAACCGCAAATCAGTAACGCGATACAGGAAGTGAGCGCGTACCGAAACGCGACGCTGGACATCGACACACCGTTTATTTCTCGACCGGATTTCATTGTAGCCTGTCGAGGACAGTTGTCGCGAGCGAATGAAGTTGATCGACGTGACAGACCGCGGTGGTTCGAGCGTATATAAAGCGGACACACGCCCCGCCGTTTCTTGCTCAGCCCTCTGGAAAACTGCAGCCGGCGGCTGGCCGCTGGGTTCACGCTTGCAGGATGTATCACTGCCTTACGATACACTGATCTTGAAAGGTTTGTTCGAGATGGGTGGATCTTATCTTGATACGGTGTGAGTATAAAACGTGAAAGTTTTTGTGGTAAAAGCTCAGTGTCTCGTAAACACAATGACCACACATATGAAAGTTTCGTATATGGTTGACTAGTAGTGCAGGTCAATGCTTGTTCAGGCGTGTGAATATTTGCTGCTTCAGAGGCAAAGTCTGAATTGAAGTTCGTGAAAGTCCAGGATGTTCGCATCTGGGCAGTGTTTCGACATGGAATTTTTATGTTAAATGAAAGGACGCTTGATCTCTTAGAGCACTTGGCTATTTCCATCTAACGAAGTCCTGAACATTCTCAGATACAGGAGTCCCTCGAAAAAGGAACGTTGGAAACGATTGCCCCTCGGAATGAAGGATCGAAATTTGTCAGTGGTGTACGTGTCTCACATCACTACACTGGAGGAGCATCATTCCAGTAGGGTGGTATGCCAGGGGGTGAGTTCCGCGTTTTCAGTGACTTCTGGCTAACCAATTTGGGTGTCGACTCAAGCTGACGTGGAAGTAATGAAAATAGCTATTCCAAGAGAAATGTTTTCTTCGTAATGTATTGTTCATTGCTGCTGCTGCGCTGTGGTAGTTTCATCTAAACTTCCGAGCCCTGTTTCTGCGAAATTCCTCTTTGGCTCGGAGACGGGAGACAGAATTAAAGGATACTCGCTTCGATATTATCAGCGAACCCCGGCGCGGATCCAACATCGAAGATGCGTGCACTCATTCTTCTGTATATCTCGAAGAAGTTTGATCTCCTTCGAACTCTATTCAACTCTATCTACACCCACGCAACTTGACAAACTCCATATTCAACAAATTCATCCCTATTCCCGTCGCAACTCGCCATCCGTGCTCTCTCACTTCGGTTCGCAATAGAGGCAGTCTACTTGCGACTGCCAAAAAAAAATGCGCAAGCCTCGTCATATAGCGACGCTCAACGTTCGTTTGCGCGGCAATTTTCCACTCGTATGCGCGATGCAAACATGGAAATCAGTGAAAAAGAGCAGGAATGTCGGCCACGTTTTACAGCGCCCTTCAATACACGCCCCGAACAATGGGTCGCATTTTCAAAGCATAAATGGAATCTGGAAAGTCTTCGCTATGCTACTATCAGCCACGACGATGTCGAAATAATCCGTGGCAGACCTCGGAGGTTAAACGGAACCTGGTCTCTCGCTCGATGTTCCAGCAATATTTTCATAATCCGCGGACGGCTCGGTGTGCTCACTCCCGTCTGGCTAAACAGAAAATCGAGATGGTCCTCGGCGTGCATGCAGTTTCCCCTTTCCGGGTAGTGCCTTTGTCCTGACATCAGATGCGTAATAGGATGAGCTCGCACAGCCAGGAGCAGCCAGGAGCAGCCAGACAATGCGTGTGCCACGCCCGATATCGCCAATACCCACCGATTCGTTTCTATTCCCTCTTTCGACCTCCGGGCGACGGGACTCCAACCCCTCGTCACCCCCTCGTTTTACTATTGTGCCCCCTTCCTAAACCCAACACAACCGCATTTTTGTCACTAGAATGCGGGCCCCGCGCTTCCACCCCTACCCTTCTCCCCTGTCTACGACGAACAATGAGGCCTTTAATGAACCCACGCCGAGATTGCTCCGGGTGTTCTTCAGGTGGATCAACCATCATACGTTTCCCTCGTTTTTTCCACTCTTCTGCGTACTCTTCCGGCGACTTCGGCTGGCGAGGAGTATTATCCGTGGGGATCGTTGTTCACTAACGGCCGACGGACTAACTGTGTAGCGCTAATTCCACTTCCGATAGAAGTTCCGATAACTTTTAACAAGGGATACGCGTGGCTCCGTGCGTTTGGTCAGTTTATTCGGTACGTGTATGTACTGGGTTGGGAGGATTCTCTGCGACTATTTCGGTTGTGTTTCGTAATGAAATGTGGTAAAGACAAGAAGCATGTTTCGTGCTATTAGATGCGCCTTTGCTGGGATTAATAGATGCATAACAGTTGAAGAAGAGTATTTTAGTTGTTGATACGTACTTCTGTTTTCGCAGAATTATTTAATCATCATTACCGTTTAGGCATCTCTTTTTGGCAGAGTTGCACTAACAGTAAGCGCCACCTAGAAAATGCATCAAGTCCTAAAATATGAAACAAACCTATTTTTATACCCTAACTAATTTTGTAGCATATGTTATGATCTATTTTTGTAAGAAAGTCATAAAAATCACTTATTTTTCGAGCTTCTTGACCGAAGGCTCCCCTTAAGTGTTCGCTTTGATTTACTACACTGGTTTTTTTCTCTATCAATTCCATTATTTAAGCCAACTATTTGCGTATGCATGAGTACGGTAGTTCGTGCGCGAATACCAGATTAATAGGTTGCTTGATCTTGGTATAATTTGTGGGCGCCAAGTTCAACTGGAAATTCTGTCGAGGCTGATCACGAATTATCATCCCCCGCCCCCCGCCGTCTTCCATCCACCTAAGTAATCTAGGTGTAGCCATTTCCATTATGACCAAAATTTCCAGTAGCTCAGCGAATGTATATGTACACTGATCGAGTTAGCCTTGATATATTTACCGAAAGCGGCGGGAACTGGGTTGCTGATTGAGTGCATAATGCAGGAGCCAGTAGCTGCGTAAACTGTTCGGCTGTATGATCGTCCGAAATTGTTATTATCGTTTATGGATAGTTCGAGATACAAGCCTTCCGTAATTTCGGTCTGATCCAACACGTTCCCCGACGATCAATGGAGTATTTCGACGCGGACAAATTACCAATGCTCTCTGAATTATTCCGACGATTTCCAACGGCTAGGCTCTGTCATTTCAGAACTTTCCAACGACCGCGAGATTATACCATGCCTCGGATAAAAAGTTGCAATTCAAAATACACTCGTATCAATTCCAAGAATGGCTTTAATGTATTGAATTTTATTAAAAATCTAAATCTCTTTGACCTTCATTTCACAGTTTACACAAATGTATGATAAATCAATTAGATATCAGTGCACACTTAGATCTAACGTCCAGCCAGACAAGCTTCACCATTCGCAGTTTCAGATTTAATTTAAATTCTCCTTGCACAAGAGTCTTTCCCCCCAGAAATCACTACGATTCCACAGTTTATCCAGTGTAACTCACGATGAAAGGAATGCAGATATAGGTCGAGATTTAGCTTCACCTTTTCACGCGAAGCAGAAGGTTTAGACGCTCTGACACGTCGCTATACATTAACGTCCCACCTCGTTGCGAACTCTATGCACGCGCAAACCAAGCCCCGAAGCCGCCTGCACAATATCTATCAATACGTTCTTTCTCTGAGCATCACGCTGGAACAATAAAGCGTTTAATGAACCGCCCGGCGAGATCGCATTGCAAGCTTCAACAAGACACGGCTGTGCAGTGTGCACACCCGTCGCGTCCCGAGTGCATCAATTGCAGCGGCATGAATGCATACGAATATTGCACCTTCGGCTGCCTCGCTACTCTATCTTCATTCTACGGATCGCTGCTGTCGTTCTTATGCAGCGCGTGTATAATGGCGAGAAATCGTGTGATATCTGGTGGAAATGATTTTCTGTGAACACAACGGGTAAATGCTCAGCGGACCTCGCCGCCCAGGTCTCAGTGATAATAAGTTAATAAGCCCCTAAGTTGAATTTCACATGGAACGATAATTTATTACGCTTTAGTTGTGTTTTGCTGAAGCATCGTTTATACGCAACAATTTCTCATTTGCGTGGATAATAGAAAGGAGGAAATCAAAAGGAAAGATAACAAGGTCCATCGAATTTCACTCGTAAGACCGTCCACGAGGAAACAGTTCGATAAATCACGTCTGTAGCCGGCAATGCGACAGGGCAAAAAAAAAAAAAAAGCGCGGGATACAATAAATAACGTTGTCGGTGCATTAAAGCTTCGTTATTGGCCCAGAGGAGTCCCGGCTCCGTGGATCGTGTCGTCGACTCGTAATTCCCGGTGTTATTGGGAATAACGGTAAAAACGATAGCCGGAATATTACATAAGAGCACGATCTATTAAGTCCGTTTCAGGGGAAGGAATTGGATTCGCGGTTGCAAAGGAAGGTTTTCCCCCTTGAAACGGTCGTGAGATCGTGGCGGGCCCTCCCTCGGGGATATAAATTAAATTTTACAAAGAAGGCCAAGAACCAATCCCTGCCGCGGAAATGGAAACTCGATAGAAGGTAAAAACAAAAGGGGGTGTTCCCTGCAGCAGACATTAAGGCTAGCAAATCCTGCACGAGTCGTGGCTCCCGTGAAAACACACAGACGTCTCGTAAAAAGGATAGAAAATTCCAACTCTGCATCGCTTACCAGAGATATTGAAATTTAACTATGAAAATTATAGAGGGTGTCTAACTGACAATGAGGGTCGTGTAGCCTGAAATTGTCCTTGTTCAGCCGAAGTTCCCCTTTCGTAGAAAGTCACCAATCCCGCCACTGACCGTGTACAAGCAGGCGGTCCAACTTTTGCCAAATGATCGCACCCTGCATGCATCGACGGGCTCGGCCTCACGTACGTGAGAACGTTTTAAGTGGGGCAATATGCTCGAGCCAAGGATGTACGGTGGCGAGCGACGATAGCGGAAGAGAATGAATATGGATGACGAGGCCACAAATGAGTGCCGTTATTCGTGTACGATGGCCGGGCAACTAGGGCGCGAAATGAATTAATTTCGACTTTGCACGCGCCCTAAAGACAAGCGGGCCGAGTCGTCGTTGGGAAGTTACGCGCTTGGACGGGCCCGTTATTTATGCTCACCGCAGCGTTAACTACTGGATGCTCCTTGGGACCATTTCGCGGACGTGCCTGTATAGCGGTTGGAAGAAATAGAGTAAGGTCGTAAAAGCAGTGGGGGATGAACGCGATAGCGCACTAAAGTGTCGAGGGTTGAGTGGGCCCGTGCAGATGAACACGCATTCTGGGCCTACGTGGAACAGATCGGAGAAGATCCGAGCGGTGTATAAAAGGTATCTTTATTTCCTCGGTTCGGATTGGCTAAATGTATTCTTCATTATTTGGTACAGGGCAAATAGGGGTTTAAAAAGGTTCTCCACTTTGCTGTGCTTGTTCTTTAAAGAGAAGTTGGTTGTATGTGCGAAAAAAAGTACAGAAAGTGTGGAGGGGCAACGAGGCACAGACATAACTTCACGAATTAATGCACCCCCGCCTGGAGTTTACATTCAAGTTCACGTGTAAGCTCCCCAGGATTTGCATAAAGACGATTTCGCTAAGCGGAAACTTTTGTTTGATCCCTGGTGTTTCTATGGCAGCCTTAAGGAACCCCTTCGTTTTAGCGAGCAACTGCGTCGCGCTAGAAAATTATCCATCGCAATTCCGAATCTGGGATACGTGCCCGGCGTGTCAAGCGAATAAAAATTAACGCTATACTTTGAGCTGCGTGGAAATGACGTTGACAGAGAAATTGAAAGGTACGCGTGGTAAAGAAATCTTTTTCGTGTACAAAAAACGAAGTTCGTTGTGAGTGGTATTAAATTTGTGATCATAAACGTACTTTTCTACAGATGCAAAATCTAGCAAAGGTAAATTAAAACTGTGATCAGATAACACAAAGAAAAGACACGTTTGAAACTTCTAACCTTTAATGATTCGATCGAAACATTTGTCTATCTAATTTTAGTGCAAGAGAAATTTATAAACGCCAATTACAGTCCCCATTATTTCAACTGTGTTTGGACAACAATCATTTGTATACAATCCTATCTAATTTCATTAACAGCCTGCTGCATGCAGTTGTTGATTGAGTAACTTTGAATATATTTACCAAAGGCGGGAGAAACTAGGTTGGCAGCCGCATGGTAATAAACGGGCATCTACCTGTGTAAACTGTCCAACTATCTAACCGTATGAAATTGTTATTATTGTCTGGGGACAATGGTAGCTATAACTCAGTCGATACTATGGCAATGGTCGAAAGTCAACGAAGCTGTTATATTAAGGAACATGCGGCATACGCTGCGTTCGTGGAATTGCAAATTAATTTCGCGAGAGAAAAGAGTACACAAGCTACGCAATTGCATAATTTTACATATTAATAAAATTTATACCGCAGGCAATAACTCCACTCTCCTAGGTCTCGTGTCAAATATTTTCATCCAGATGATCTTTGTATGACAATCTCGATGTATTACGTTCTTTCATATTCTAAAAGTGTTTCAATAAAAAAGAAGACAAGCAGGAAGTTCCTGACTTCAAGGAAATTTCTAATATGGTACACGAGGGACTTTATCAGCTTCAGATAGGCAAACATCACATAACCATCCATCTTCTCGATACACTTATAACCATTCTCAAATTTCCAGGCCATTGTCAACCTTGCCTCTATTTTATTCACTTTGATAAGGTACCTACCTATAAATATATTGTTGGAGATCGTTCAGGAATTACTTAATTAAATGTACTACACACATTACTGCATGCATTCGTCGAATTGTCCCATTGGAATTGCAAAAACCTGAATAACCGGGAACGAACGATATTCCCTGCTCATAAATTACGATTAAGTATTCCATACTTGGCGAGGTACAGTCGATACACGGAATTCAATTTGCCACAAACAAGCAACGCGGGGACGGCAAAGAATTCCATCGGCCGGTGTACTGAAAATTTTAATTAAAAGCCAGACTCGTACGGTCGTCGAGTTACATCGATGGACGAGAATATCAGTATCAATTAATTAGCGAGCGGAAAAGAGCGTATGCATCGGACGTCAGCGTGCTGGCCGGTGGAAAAAAGGTAATATATCGCCGGCGATGGCTCAAAACTGACAGGAAGGAGCAAAACCGAGTTGCCGGAAATTAATGGTTGTCAGAACTTCACACTCTACCGTGCAAGGGAAGCGTGCATAACAAAACCCATAAGCCGAGCGACTAGCTTTTTGTCCTCCATCGCCCATCTTTGTATCAGTGGCATGCGTTTTCCACGAATTTACGAGTACACCCTTGTTCGATCGAATAAATGATATCCAGAACCCCTCATAACTACCCTTTTCTACTTTTCGTGCAAGGACAATTTAAAGGGGAAGGCACGCCTTGCCTGCAAGAATCCTAGCCAAAACTGAACGAGTACCACCAGTAACAAGTCAGGTAATTGACATCAAAGGGGCGAGATTTTGGCTGACTACCTGCTACTGAGTACCCAGAAGTACCTTCTGAGGAGCTGAAACGGAGCTTTTGAAATGCTCCGCAGCGTAGATACCACAAATCTCCAAATGAATGAAGCGAACAGAATTGATCCTCCCATCTGAGAAAGCTCTGATACCCCTAAATTCTTATCAGCTGAAATTGATCAAAAGCTAAATGGCGCAGCAAACTTCTCCTCTCCGAATTGGAAGGAGACCAAAGTGACCCGCACGTGGAACTCAAAATTTCTGGCGCTAATTCCGCGCTATTTGGAGAATGTAACGCAAAGGTTCATCTGAATTCAGCGTGTCTTGGATCGCTCGTTCGAAGGGTGAACAATGCGCGGGCAAGGCAGAGGACGAGGCCAGGATTACAATTACGAGTGAACCGCGTGTTACGACGCCTGGTTACAGCATTCCGGACGTGAGCCGAGTTCACTATCTGTACATTTCCGGCAAGCCACCGATGGCCCTTCCTCGCAATGCATTCCTCGCCGAACGCGGCCAAACGTTACGTTTATGTTATAATTCCACGCTCTGCTCCGTATGCCCGCGGCGATTCACCACTGATTCTGCATCTGATTGCATCATTCTGGGTTTGCTTAATGGCAAACATGCGACGCAACCCTCAGGAATCACTTTCCTGGATATTGGACACTTGTTACGAACCGAACAAGATTCAAGAAGATTTCGGTCTCTTGATTCGTTGGAAAATCAGATGACGAGGGAGTCGAAGAATCTTGCGGAATGTCGCACACTACACTCTAAAATGAGATTCCACCGTGATGAATAATTTGAAAGCCAGAGAAAAGGGTGCAGGGTACTAAAAGCTCTAAAATATAAGACATTTCGGAACTCCTAAACCTAGATGCACGAATCGAATTAAATTCGTATGTACTGCTCCAGAGATTGATGTGACTTTAACTAGCAGATGAAAAGGAAAACAGTGCATTTAAAGATACCGCAATTTCGTGTGCGATTCGTGATTTCGATGAGACGTACGAATCAAACTCGTCTGTTGACTTGAAAAACGAGTAAACACCAGCCGCAAAGATCGTCACCGTTCTCCATCCAATTACACGTAATTTCAGCTTTCGCGGCATTTACTTGTCGCCTGCGCACAGTGGCGAATTTCGCCGAAAAGCTGGCCAAAAATGAATCTGCAATTCCCGTGCAAATTATTAAAATATTTTATCGTAATATAACTCTAAGAAGCTAAAAGTATAATTTTTTAACGTTTAATGTTTAATTTGTTGTTTTAATTATAATTATATTATTAAAAATATTAAAAGTATTGTGGTTTGTAGGTTTTAGTCAAATAATTACGCAGTCATTACTGAAACATTAATATTTGTATATATTTTAACATTATTATATTGCATACTTTGGATATTTCTCGTTGCGTTCTTTTGCCCCATAACACGCGAACTTATGCCCCACATATCGGGTAAAACTTTGCATTTCACACTGTTTGGAAATATTTATTTTATATAAGTTGTGACATGTCATTTACATGAAGTCACTGCCTATCGAATAATGATTATCAGTGTAATACCAAGGATTTTAGAGAAGTCTAAACTTTAAGTGCGCACTCTTACCCCACATTACTCTACACAAAAATGAGAATATTTGCCAAAATAGCAATTTGTTGCAAAAAACTGCAACGGGGTCTTAAAGTGCATACCTTGAGCTTTCATTAAAAAAAAAGAATGGTGCTTGAGCTCGCTTGAGTTGTAACTTTTTGCTTAAGAATAAACAAAAAATGAATATGCTTTCAGTACTTGTTTATAAAAACTTTTACAGACTTCACATTTAAAACAATAATAGTGTATATGATACTACACCACAATATATAATGCTTATTTTGATAGCTGGACTCGATAAGCTGAAAATAAATCTCAAAGTAGACCTTTAAATTTCGAGCGTCAACTTTGAACTGACATATCTCATCAAGGGCTGCAGTTTATATATTTACATTAGTAAGAAATTATGCACAAATATGTCATAAATAAATGGCACCAATTGGATTTAGCAAATTTAAAACTTTTACATTCTGATTTTTGGCCAGCTTTTCGGCGAAATTCGCCACTGTGCTGCGTATCGAATAATAACAGGGTGTTATTCGGCCTGGGCCAGAGTTGATTGTCGACAAGTTTCCATACGACCGCAGATAACGCTTCGTCAAAGCACACTGAACGTGCATGCGGTTTAACCGATAAATGTTTGCGCTTCGCCAAACGTTCCGTTTATGTTGTAATTTCTCTCCCCGTTGCGTGAACGCGCTAGTGCCGGATGTCGCGTTTCGATTTGCCGAAACGATTCGACACGCGACGGAAACGAAGTTCACAGAACCATGATAGAAAAATCATCCGGGGACACGGTTGCTCCCAGCTTGTAATCAAAATTCCCCGCATGTTGAATAAAAAGGTCTACTGTCTTCTATTTAACTTGCAGAGCTGTCTATTGTTTACGTTCAATTTTTCCTTAGTGTCCAATGTGGTTCGGTATTGACAGAAGTATCGTATGGTTAGACCGATGAAAAATGAATTTTATTATAAATTCATTTATTCCGGCTTTCACGCTACGCTTCGTGAAATCTGAATCCAAGATAATGGTATGATTGCAATGGTATAAAACAGCGTGCTGATTAAACGCAAATAACGCCACCCCTTCGTTATTTGCATATTTAATTATTAACCCATTATGGTCTACAATCAATCATTGGATGGTGGTGACATGAATAAACGCCTGATGAATGGTAAACGTTACATTCGCGGTGTACACTTCCGTGTTCGATCAACTATTCACTGACTTAAAAGTGAAATATGCGGCCCCAGTAAGTGAAACTATTCGAAAACTATACCGGTCATATGTAGATATAGAAAGCTGTGATGAATAGGTACTGCAGCTTTAACGACAACGTTATACACACTTCTCCTCTGAATTCCCCCCCCCCCCCCCCGGGGATGTAACAGCATCCAAAAATCACAAACAATATAAAAGGTTTATACGTCGCTAAATAAAATAGAAAAATCGGAGGATTGTATGGAGTTTTATTGACTCTGCTGCATGGGCAGCTATAACGGGAGGATGGGTATATCTTCTTGAAAGTGTATTCGACATAAAGAAACGAAACGGAACACGCAAAAGGAATAGAATGAAACGAAACAACTCGACATGAAATAGTACAAATAGGATATCGTTTTACAGTTGTTTTTATTGATTTTTCTATTCGCGTCTTGCTCACGTGATCCCCAATAATGCTTCTCTCGAGATGTGTTTAACGTGAAAGCACACACGAAGGGAAACGAAAGGACAGAAAGAAACTTCTGAAACTAATGAAAGATATTTCATCGAAATTTCAAAACGTGATCGCTGATAAAACATTCATCGGAATTTGTAAGGATGATTTTTGCTGCAACTGTCGAATCTGCTGAAATTTTTTCCTGCGCGTTACTTGCAAGCCAAAGAAATGGAGATGAGAAAAAAAGAAGTAGTGCAACAAACTAAAAGCTCTGTTAGAAATTGCAGAGGTCCATGTACGGCTTTCCAGTGTTACAAATCACAGCCGCTTCCGGAGCGGTACATTTTGCCCACCCACGCGAGAGAAAACGTTCAAGCCTCGGCGAACATTATGTTTACATTGTAATCTCCCTTTTTGCGTGGTCGAATCCAACTGATGCGTTGCCAGCCGTTCCAATTTATCGAAACAATTGCCGCGGAGTCGGCGTTCGTCCATAACTCTGCCTCGTAAAAAAAAGATACGCCAAAAAGCGCCGTTTCCTGAGGGCGGGGCGGGGGAAAAAGCGATAACGAATCGGCGTCGAACGTACGGATAGAGGAGCAGAGAAGAACGGGGGTTGGAAAGGGAGAGTCCGAATAGTGACGCGGAAAAAATGTGTGCGTGTACGAGAACGGGAATGATTAATCGATGGCGGAAGATAAGATCGTGGCGGAAGTCTACGATCTGGTGAAACGATTCCGATGAATTCCCGATGAGTAGCCAACGACGAAAAAAAAAGCACGCCGCTTGAGCACATTTGCATCAGCGAAATTACTCACCATTCTCTTCCCGAAATATCTTTCTAATACCACAAGATAAGGAAAAGTACCTACGTAGACAGGAAATAGAAAATGAGTGAAATAGGATAAATCTGGTTTTCAGTATCAAATTGTAAGTCGGATGTCCCAGCAAACTTAGATCTGATTTTTTTCCATAACAAACGTGTTCTAGTATCTATACCTTTTATTTACGCAAGAAGTTCACTTGTTCCTGTGTTGACGCGGCATATAAATCAGAGCGGCATGGCTACCCTTCAAGCACAGACGGTAACAACGAATTTATTCCAGCCGATTCGTTAACGCGAGCAAAAAGTTACCAAGGCACCCCAGGAAATCGCGTTGCTTGCCCGCCCACGCGCCGCCGATTTTTATTGGCAAGCAGGAGATGTTCGAAAGGTCAGCAATCGTGCGTGGAGAAAGTATGATCGCAATGGCGTTGGGCCAATATAAACCGAGCTCGCGGAATATCGTTGGCCGTGGAAGAACGAGGAACCGAATGAAAAAAAGCTCAGACGACGGGGAAGAATACCCGTTTTCTGGGATCGCGACGTCGAGAAAAGGCGGCGGCGAGGGGTGGCTCCCTTCCGGTTCAAGTCTCGCTCGCGAGGGAAAGCCTGGAGTGTTGCGTTTCTTTGAGAATAGTATGGTAGTTCCGAAAGTTTTAACGTTTTCTCTTCTTTCATCGTGTACTCTTGCTGCTCGAGCACGAGCTGCATTCAGTGCCGAAGATTTTTAAATTGATATGCAGACCATTTGGAAGACTTATGACAGAATAGACGGACCTCGCTGTTATTTCAAAAGTATATCTGCCAAGTAGTATAAATCGAAATTTTCGATACATAATCTAAAACGTACCTGCCTCTTCAAGCATTGACTACACATATTCACTTTCTACGTGGCGTTTTTGCATCGGCCACTGCATCCACACCATTCCTCGATTAAAACATTCGCCCATTGCAACTATTATTACGGAGGCAAAGGTGTTGCGTCGTTCATCGAAGCGGCTAATGCCACCAGCGTTTAAAATGCATGAAGAATAAAGGGTTTACGGGGGCATAAAAGTTTCGCAGTTACATCGTAACGGCCAACTTTCCGGCAAAACAACCGCGCCAGTTGCACGCAAAAATTACAACGCTACCCGGCGCTGTTATATCGCGACGAACGTAATCCAGGAAAGTGAGTGGAAGAGGCGGGCACGGCGGAATCACCGGGAACGTGTCCCGAAAGATCCATCAAGCACCCAACGACCGCGAAATGGCTCCCGACCAATCTACCGCTAAAATCAGGAAATCGTGGACGAGGCAACGAAGAAACAACACCTATCTCCAGTTACTCTTCGAACGAGAGTTCGACGTATTTTACCAGGGGCGAACGGTGCAAACTGGTCGAGCCAGAAGGGAGTTGTCACGAGGAGATTGAATGTAACGTTAGAAAGATGAAATCGCACGCCATTTGAAACTTGAACTACATATCTGACGTTGGATAGGTCTAGACATATATAACATATATAATATATGTCTAGAAATATATAATGGATTATATGTGTTTGCTAAGATTTTTCAATGACGTAAGATAGAAAAGCGTTACAAGCCACCATGTAGTTTATTGTAAGAATTTCATGGAATCAAAAGAAGACGGTCCAAAAATTTCTAATAGCCTGTAAGTACTAACAAATATTCATCCTAGTAAACTAGTAGACATCGTGAGGTGTGGAAGATGTCTCCCTTACCTATAGCGAATGTGTGTTGCATTTCAAGAAGAAATTAGATTCGAGGCGCACTTGGAACAGAAACGGAGGTGAGTTGCAATATGTAAGTATCCTCCTCGTTACGATTTTCTATCGTATAAACAAAAACCATCCCCCTCCGTGCACAGTAGCAAATATGTACACCGCTGGCACGACGAAATAATGCCGAGACCTGGGAATTCGATACGAGGCGCATGGCCATATTCAATAGCGCGATTCACCCGACTTGCCGCGCTCTCAATTCTGCGGATTCCACCGCTGGTTGCGTCAGGATGCAAAACTGCAAAATACCGGAAGCTACAGTATCCGCGGAAGCCCGGAAAAGAGGGAAATCGCGGAGCTAGCCAAGAAAAAGGGGCGAAACCGTGGCGTTCCGACCGAAAACGCTTACACGGGGTGTCTCGGTACCATATATCATACACGTGGAATCACGGACTTTTAAAATGGAACACCGGAACTGTTTCGGAAAGCAATCTTCTCCCGACGGCTGCACTTTGTTCTTTGAATTATCAGCAATGTAGAGTTGCCATCTACGAATCAGCTGTCGCATGCGTACAATGAATTATTTCTCATGCAAGACAATTACTGTACCCCTCTGACGCGCAGCCATCACCACCCCTAGCATCCACCAGCCCTCTTCCACTTCCGCCTTCATTTTTCCAACCATTTCAACGATCCTATTTTATCTGGACGTA
The DNA here is from genome assembly GCA_960531205.1 of Andrena bicolor. Classification (NCBI taxonomy): domain Eukaryota; kingdom Metazoa; phylum Arthropoda; class Insecta; order Hymenoptera; family Andrenidae; genus Andrena; species Andrena bicolor. The sequence continues at coordinate 41,928,432 of OY482665.1, forward strand.
TCAAATGATCCCCCTAGGAAGTTTTGGACCCCCCTAACTCATATCTCGTGATATTTGTACCTGTCTGCACCCTGGCGAATCTCCGGCGATATCCTGCCTTCTCCCTTACCGTCTTACTCGCAAAAGCGAGGTCCCCAGGTGCGGCTGCAGTCGATTTGCAACTGTACCATGTTCATTAGAAGTTATGGTGTAAACTGCTGGACCACTCAAGTGGCGATTAATATCGGATTGCGTGGTAGAGGAATTAAATCCTTTATAAATTATTACAGGGGATGTGATTTTTATTATCGTTTGGAGAAGACGTATAACGTCGACAAAAAATTCAAGGCCATGATCTTCAGAGGTGAATCCTACCGTCCAATAAATCAGAACTATTCCAAGCGCAAATTGAATAATTATTCCACCAAACGCCAGTAGAACGCGTTAATTTCTATTCCACTGAAACGTCAACTCCTTTAAACATCGCAGTCACTACGTCTGAAGTATGATACGCGGCAGCTTGGGTCCCTAAAATTCACGGAATTCACGTTAGGAGTTGGCTTACAATCAGGCTGCGCGGAGCACCCGCAACCCTTTGAACTTCGGATTCGTGGATCATTATAGCCGAGGACCCCTCTTTCCGGAGGATGCACACCAGATCTCTATCGTGCATTCGCCTCTGTTCGAGAGCGCATACCATCGACTGAACCAGGTCGAGGTAACTTCGGAAAAAAAAAGAAGATATCAAAACCTCTATATTCCTCCACTGCGAAGGATTGATGCATTTCATTATTCCGCCGATAAGAACCACGGCGCATCAAAATTCACCTCCCCTTATCTTTTCTTCCGCCTCAATGACTCTCAATAGTGAGCATTATCTTCGCTCGTTTCTAGTGAAACGTTGCATCAAAGAACACCACGATAATATTAAAATTCCATGCCGTCTTCCTAATTACATGGTCGATTTATTTCGACAAATGCTGGTTCGACCAATTACTCGATTAATGTCTAAGTTAGGGGAACCATGACCGCCTTGCATCATTTATTTCAATTATTCGCTGCTGACTTCGCGTGCTTCTTTACCCGCTTCAAAAGCTTTTCCCTGCACCCTCCGAGACGCGTATTCATTATTTAATAGGCAGCTCCAAGGGGAGTCCTTCAAATAAACAGGATGCTTGTCAAAGATGCATTAGAAAGAGAAATGAAAGGGAGGATTTTATTTGTTCGCGTAACTTGGCGAAACCCTTCTGGCGGAGCGATAAACAATTTGAAATTTAAAGTATGAAAGAAAGCGCCATCTCTTTATTGCACCCTCGACCTAGATTCGTCAGATCTCTGTCAAGCCTCGTAATATCTAACCAGGAACCTCTTGGAATTCTTTGATGTATAAGATGTTGGGGGGCGAAACAAAGAGAGCGCAAACGTTACTTGGCGCTAGCGACGCGTCCTGAATCTCTGTAACTCAGCGTGTCGTATATCCACGTTTGTACTTGCATTTTTCAAAATGAAATTTCCGTAGAAACACCCCTCGCGATCCTTCTTCGCGACGGGAGCGTCTACAGTGACACGCTTTGATTAATCGCACGCTTGATAACTGAACTTTTCGCTACCTCGACACGTCCGATCGATAACTTACTCGCAAATTACGTTATGAGTCCTTTGTCCGATGGACTTTATCACTTCCTCCACTCCAAGCCTGTAATCGTTCTTTCCTTCTTACAGCAGGCTGATGGTTTTATTAATTAGACTTCTTTTGCTCCGGCTGACGTCACACTCATTCTCGCAGAAAAACAGTGATGAAATTAAGGTAAAAATGCGTCACCGTGGTAGATGCTGAAGCTCGCGTGGTACGACGCATATTCGTCAGAGTTCTTCTGCAATTTGCGACCCTTTCTTCTCGGATACTTTGAATCGCGGGCTCGCGCAACAGCGCGGAGATAGAATGTTACCTTAGCCACGGAATGAACATTAATCCGGGTAGAGCGTAGAAGCGACTATAAGACTTCAGTGCACGCGCGGCACCAACGCGAAATGGAGGCTGTTTCAATAAGAGACACGCGAGCGTATCCATTTGCAGCGCGGAAAAGAGCAGCCATTCACATCTGCCCTGGTTCACAACAACGATCGAGTGCCTCGTTTCATTCGGGACGTCGAAAAATGTACAGGGGAATATAAATAGGAGAGCAGGAATAACGAAGGCGTCACGCGATGCCGAATTTAGCCTCGAATTCCGATTGAAAAAACAGGGCGGAGAACGTGGAACAGAAACTGAAATACGAAGTTACTTAGAAGCACCTTTTAGTTCTCTCTAAAAACAGATATAGTTTATGCTAAATCGGTCTTTCTTCGTTCAATTACTAATGAAGATTCGCTTAATCTATTTTACTGTATGCTACATTTTGTACAGCAAAGGTCAGGATATTTTCACTGTGGCGGGGTATCGACAGTAAAACGTTGACCTCGAGTGTAAGGCGGTACGTATTTCCTGCTCCTCTAGACCTACGATGTAAGTCATCGGTCTTTCGGTGCTAGAACATTATCGTTCAGGATCGCGTCTTGGCCTGCTACACTCTTGCCACGATAGTACTTGACACGAATTTTGAAAAATTGTACTGCGCATCTCGCTCCCTTGGCACGTTCTACTTTTCGAGCTGAAAGGTCTTACTTCAGCCGGGGGCCGCGCGAATATCAAGGAACACCCCTAAAAATGACATCGTGGCGTATTAGAAAATCCTTGAATGAAATTGAGAATTTAATATTCAATCAGCCAGGCTGGAGACGGAAGCTTTCACGAAAATCTTTGGCGCCTCAATACTTCAATGCGCTTTTTGCATCTGATGGAAGTACTATCGTCGATTACGGAGAGAATTTTTTAAGAGACTAATTTTTTTCAATTTTCGATGGCTCGTGAACACGGATGAATGAAATTGTCAGTTATAAAATATTTACCCTGGAGGGAGGCTGTATAAACGTTTCACTGAGTTAATCGTGGATTAAGTACCAGTTGAAAAAAAAACAGCAGTTAGCTTCTCCTGCGTTAACTACTTGCACGTAAATAGGTACCCTACAGTTCGCCAGGGCGCGTTTTCTCTTAGCCGGAGTGTCGTTTAAGTATTTGCACGTTAAGTTGCCTCGTACTGTGTTCAATGGCTGACAATTTCAACGGGGCATTACTCGAACAATATTAAAGGCGAGGATACTTCCAATAAACACGGATATCACGAACGGTTCGCTGAAAGATTAAGAATAGCATAAAACAGGAAAGAATACACAGTATAAAAGACGAAATAAATATTTGCCAAATTATCCGCTCCGTCGAAAACAACTTTCTGTCGAAAATAAAATTGCAGACGACAGCGTGGGGGAAGTGAGCTGTAATTAAACAACGCTCGCGGAATGAATTTCCAGCCCCCTTCAAACCGAGTGCCGATAAATAAACAACAGTGAATCGCGAAGCGTTGTTGCAAACGTTTTGTGAAAAATATTGTGCAATTGAAAGTGATAAAAATAGTCGTCAGGGGCGATTTGTTTCTGATAGGGCAAACATGAAAACAGCCACGAATCTGCAGGTCGGGGGATGATGGATCCCCGGCGATACCCGTTAAAATTGTCCTAAATCCCGGCGCCATTTGAATTTTCCCCGTGGATCTCGTCGAGAGCCATTGTCCTCATTTAAATATTTACCCGACGAGAGGCATCGTTGCACGCGCGTCGACCTGTATCCTGATCAGGGGCCACGGTAAATGCACGTCGAGGCAAAGAAACGTATATCGGTCGATGCCAACAGCTGCGGCTGCATCGGGAGGAGAGGAAGGAATGATCCGGGCTGAAGCCCGTGGCAAGAAGGAAAGGCGACGAATCCACGTGCCTCTCTTGTTCGGTGTCTCCTCGAATACCCGTTTTCCTCGTCTCTTCGGGTTTCTCCGGCGTCTCCACTCTCCAGCAAGAAGAGACATTTGGTGCAGACCATTACCCCAGTCCCGGGTGCCATCGGCCATCAGCAGCGCGTTAAAGCCGCTGCAATTACAAACTCCGACAGTCTCATCCCCTTTACTTCCACCTCTTCCTTTCCCATCCTAGCTCACCCTGCTTCTTCGCTCTTGCCCCCCCCCCCCCCCCTCCCAGCCTTAATTCCCGTTTTCTCTGTCGCCCGTCCACTCCCCGGCCACCTTCCCTTTCACTCTTTCTCCCTGTTCTCGCACCCCTTTTACCCCAGCATCGAACACTCTCTCTTTCCGTCGTTCCGGTTTTCTCCTTTAGTCTTTCTGACGCCGTTCCCATTTACATTCGGCCGGCACTATCGTAAAAGTAACTTCGTAACCGGGCACGGCCAGCGCCCGCCAGGATTCCATCCTCTATTTCGGGGAAATTACATGTCGGTCGACACCGCAAGCTCCAAAGATTTCCCTTATCAACCGGCGCTCCCCAAATCCTCCCCCTTTTTCTCTCCCTCTGTCCGTTCGTGCCCCGTGGCTCCAACAGTTCCGACTAACCCCCCTTCCCCCCTCTTGACTCCTTGCCGGTGCAAGGGCACAACGGAACCGCGAAACTCCCGAGTTCGTCGGGACGAAATTGTTAATTTTATATACCGCGCCAGTACCGGCACTCCCCACCTGTACAGAGTTGTTCCGGCTGAGAGTTGCACCAGCGACGGCCCCGTCTCTCAGGAAAGGCTTTTGGCCGACCCTGTTGATGCCACGCCGCTGATGAACCTCGGTTAATTGGCTACGAGACTGCAGGGACCGAGGCGTCCGCTTCATGAATTGTTGCTAATTTGTATTAATTTTATGTGGAAATTCAGGCCACGGCGAGACCGTGTTTAGTGGAAAGTAAAACTGTGGGGGCCCATGACAAATCGGCTTCTTGGAATAAAAAAGGTGAGTCGATCTGAATCATAGGTTCGTTAGTGAGTTGTCAAGGGACATGCAATTTCCGGTAACAGTGAGATTAACCGTTAGGATAGTTACGAAACCGGAATAGGAATTACGATTTGAAAAAGTGCACTGATCAGACTAGAAAATGTAACTCTGCGCCAGCTTGCAATAACGCTTTTACCGAATAGTTGTACGTATATCTGTTAATTACTGTTCGTGCTTTTAGCCAGCTTTGATCTATGAAAAAACTTACTCGTCTATATTTGAAGCATACAGTATCGAGATCCTGGAGGTATTAATTACCTCCGTTCGGCTCATTGAGCATTCATGTGCCGACGAGCGCAGTGAGCTTTTCTCTAAAAGGATCCTTGAAAACTGAAGGCATCACTCTGACAGATAAAACGTACCGAGCGAGGATTAGTACACGAAGCAAATGAATACTTGAAGCGTTCGAAAGACACTGATCCTTCTCCCGTGCATTGGATGCACTTCAGTATTCGCTTGAAACATTTTCCGGCACATCGAGTGGCTGAAGAATTCAAGTGGCCCTGAAATTGTCGCATCAAAAATGCCGGGTGTATGGACCATTTCGAGCGATTAAATCATCGCTTGCATCTGCTGCTTCCAAAGCGACGCGGATTTTCAGGTCGATTTGCAGAGCACTTAATGGAACGGATGCGTTTGAAGTGAATGTTTGCGCTCATCATCGAATCCTTTTGTTTCGAGCAGAGCCGATAATGCCAGGACTCATCTTGATTTATTCTACTGTTATACATTCTGCTATGCAACCCGGGGTCGACTGGAGAGCTTTCGAAAAGATGGCGAAAGTGAACACAACAAGTACAGTATAAGTGCAAACTACTGTTTTATTTACGATGTGATCTCGAATGTTGAATAGTTCAATGAATAATATTCCTACTCATTGAAATTCTAGTTAACTCCTGAGGAAAAGGAATTTGACACTCTGATGAATGGTAAATATCCATATAAAACATAGCCCAAGCGATAATCACACTCATTAAAGTATTAATTAATTTTCTACGTTCAGATCAACAGGAAATAAATAACAGGCAATGAACAGACAGTTCAGTACACGAGTGCAGAATGTACTTTTTCTACTCAACGTATTTTAACATTATCACAATCACTTCCACCGCAAACATACAAGCAAGTACCATAGATTCTGCCCACTTGCAATAGGTACGTGTTCATAACTAACCTGCCTAATATAATACTTTCACCCAGACCTAAAGTACCTACTACAATATTTTGCAACTATTACAACACTGCCTGTAAGAGAAAATGGCCAGATTTAACCGATACAACATCGACGAGTCCTATCCCTGTGCAAGGGTCGCAGAGTTTGGAAGCAATAAGTCGGCGGACAGAAGCAAGGTCTGGCCAGGGACGGGGCTTTCCCTTAATCAACGCTTTATTTATGGTTTGCGCGTGATTGACAATCGCTCGTTTAACTTTAAACCCCCTACACCCTACCACGTGCCTCAGACCGAAATCTGGCGGAGTAGTCGGCGAAGCGGCTCGCTAACGAAGTCCCTGCACAGGAAATCCACCCTTAAAGTCCAGTGGCTCAAGTATTTAACCGCGAGCGACGCTAACTTCGTCAGTGATCGTTCGTCCTAATCGAACAGAAATATCGAGACTGCCGGAGCTGGTCCAAGATCACGTTCGATCGTCCGGCAAGTCCGGCAAGTAGCGCAGTAATTCCCAGGAGATTAGAGACGTAGGGAAACTAATTTATGGGAGTAGAAATTCTGCTTGCCGCTGCGCTGAATATACATATGTATACGTATACATGCGCGCACTATATAAAGGGCATATACGAAACATACATACATACATACATACATACAAGTGAGCTTATACATAAGGTCGACTTATCAGAAATGCTGTTTTAGGCGATATCGACCGTTCGCGTTTGAATATCCGAACATAATCGAACAGTTATTAATCTCTACGAAGGAAGCTCCAGAATGTGTGTATACATTTTTTTTTTTAGGCTGCCACAAGTAGATCAATCAGTCTTTTCTGCAGGATACCGAGTGAAAGAACACTGTGGTACTTGAGAATATATTTTCACGTTTGATAATGTTTTCACTCTGCGCCTTGATTATGAAGAAAGGTGGGAAAAAATATAGCAGCGACGAGTGGCGCTGAAAGCAACACGTATGTTAAAGGAATAGGAAATTACTTGGTAGTAAATCTCTTTGTGTCACCGTACCGAGTTGTTTATTCAATGATTCCGTTGAAATTGGAAATATACTAGCACAGTCAAAGACAATGGCATTTTGGTATTGGGCTAACGTGGTTCGAGTTTTGACTGTACACAAATGAAACACAATTCCCGCTGAATACATCTAGTTACTCAAACTCAGGTTAATTATCGCTGTGCGTGCTATTTCGGTAAAATTGCTGTGTTAGTTGAAAGCTACTTAAAATAATAAGAAATTAAAATGACAATTTCAACTGCAGAGAGACAACTAATACGGTGCAGTGTCTTTTGCCACGTATTAAAGGCAGGTTTATATGAGATAATCGTATCGAGTGGGATGCCTTAACAAGATAGGAAGCGTGCGTGCCGAGAAAGTAGCTGACCTCTCACCTTATTTCGTGAGAACTGCAGCTGAGCTCCTTTGTAATCCCAGCACGCGAATCGAATTTAAGAAAGCCAATGGAGGGGAGTTCCCGAAGCTGCCGTTAAAGTTCCAGTCGGATTAGCGATACACTACGTGATTATTTCTCGGGCGAACCGTTATAAAAGTTTCACCACTTCGTTTAATGCGGAATAACTCAACGTCGAGCTTTGAACGATCCAGGCATGCGCGCCTCAGTCATTAGAAGAAAGGGGGAAACGATAAGATTGAAGTGAATTTCGCCGCGGGAACGAGCACGGGATCATCACCTGGTGAGAATCTATTCGAAGGTGGGTTTCACCTTCGGCTGAGCAATTCATCCAGCCGCCGCGGAATCGTTGAACCGCTCAAAGAATAGCCAACCTAGAAACGGGGCGATAATTCCGAGCCGTTATCTACATCGCCCGCATTTGCCTCCCCCGATCTCGTAAAGGGAGCAGGTACGCCGGTAAGTGGAAATAGGGGCATCAGAGAAGAGGAGTCATTCCGTTTCCTCGCGGTGGATTCCGTGGGGGCCGTCAATGGTTTCCCTGGCACCTCGGGGATCCCAGCACGCGAGTCGAGCTGAAGAAAGCCGAAGAAGGAGAGTGAGTGAGCCAGTCAGTCAGTCAGTCAGCCAGCCGAGCAGCCAGTCAGCCAGTCAGCCAGTCGTCAACGGCAGCAGTTTGTGAAATCGCAGGATACCGGTGGCTGTACGCGCTGCTAGCCTGTGCCGGGGAACGCAAGCGCACTGGCGCCCCTTATCGAGTTCGAGAGCAAAAGCGACGGCTGCCGCTGCCGGCGGTGGCGGTGGTGGTGGTGGTGGTGGCGGAGGTGGCGGAGGTGGCGGAGGTAGTGGAGGTAGTGGAGGTACACATCTATAGCCTGTGCATAGGAATTGGGGGATGGGTAGGGGGTAGGGTGAGGGAGGGAAGAAGCGAGGAAGAGAGAGAAGATACGATAGAAGGGTGGAGGGTTGTAGACGACGGCACACAGCCGGCTATGGGGGGTTGAAGAGAGAGAAAGGGAGGAGTAGAGAGAGGCGGGCGCAGCTACGAGTCGGGGGCCGCAGTGTTTGTCAGTCCTTCGTATGGACATCACGTCTGTCGCGGCTGATAGTCTAGCCGCGCTCTGGCATCCGTGTATACGCGTCAGTTTTGGCGGTATCTATCGTCCCGGAATCACGACGTGCCGCGCGTCAAGTCCGCCGTCGATGAGCCACCGGGCGCGCATATGCCCACTGGCGAACCACCGGGCTCGTGCTGTCGGCTTCCCGGCGAGTAGTAATTCGAGGAGCATCGGGCCGATCGAGATGTGAAGACGCCGTACCGGGAGCTATGTGGCTGTCGTTGATGCTGTTCGCCTTGATGGCGAGCGGTTCCGCGTGTCCGGATCTATGCGAGTGCCACCAGGGCGCCGTCGAGAGGGACTCGCCGGCCCCCGTGCATGTGAAGTGTCGCGGTCGTGCGCCGGGATTATCCGGCCTGCCGTTCAAAACGAAGAGCCTCGCGGTGGACGGTGCCGACGAGTACGAGGTGATCGGTTTCTTCGATGAACTGGAAGTGAGCGGTTCGCTGAACGATTTCGAAGTGATCAGTACGTTGCACGAGTTCGACATAAACGACACGGTTGACGAGTCGGAGGGGAACGCGACGGTGTTGCCCTACCTCGACGAACTATCCGTGACGAACTGTTCGTTGGTGTTCTTGAACGCGTCGTGGCACGGTTTCGAGCGCGTTAGATCGCTCAACCTGTCATACAACAGTCTGCCGGGATTGGACGCGGTGCTAATAGGCGGTATGATGAATATGAGCGAACTGATGTATCTCGACTTGTCCGACAACTCGCTGACGGGCGTGAGTGCCGGAGAATTTAGGACGGTTGCCGGATTGGTGAGGTTGAGTTTGCGTAAAAATGCGATAGCCACGGTGGACGAGTACGGTTTTCGAGGTCTGGACCGGTTGGAGTTTCTCGATCTGTCGGACAACAGGCTGGCGGACCTGCCGGACAGCGCGCTCACGCCTCTCTACTCCCTGCAGAAGTTGGATCTCAGCGGCAACCAACTGCAAGTTTTGGGCGCCAGGTGGTTCGAGAGCCTCAACAGATTGAGGGAGCTGGACGTTTCGAGGAATGGTTTAGCGCGGGCGGCCTCGGGAACTTTGCAACCGCTTCCGGGATTATCGGTGCTTAAACTCTCGGAGAACCCGCTGAAAGAAAGAGACGTCTCGCTGCTGCTGGGCACTGGCAGGCGGTTGGAAACTGTGGATGCATCCCGCACAGGACTGGCCAGAGTACCGGCCGCGTTAACGAGATCCGTGAGAGCGCTCCGACTGGCCGGCAATAAGTTAACCACCATCCGCGGCGGAGACCTGGACAGCTACCCCCTACTACGGATATTGGACATCTCGGAGAATCGACTGATAGACATCGAGGACGATGCCCTTGGACGTTTGGAAGTACTCGAGCAGCTGGATATTTCTGGCAACGTTCTCGCCAAGGTACCCGGAAGTCTTCCGAGCAGCCTGACAAGCTTAAGACTCCAAAGGAACGCGATAACGGCCCTGAAAGCGAACGATCTCCAGGGTCTGTGCAATCTGAAGTCATTGACGCTAAACGATAACGATATCAGCGAGATCGAGGTGGGGGCACTTGCTCAATTACCAGTGCTCGAAGAACTTGATCTGTCCGATAATCCCATTAAAACGTTACCAGCTAATACTGTAAGTGGACCAAGTAATCTGGCCAGGCTTCGCATGTCGGGATTAACTTCGCTTCAGCGGAAGCAAGAGGAGCAAACTGACATGGCGTTTCCAGTACCTACACCCGAAAGACTCGTGTTCCTCGATGTATCGAGGAGCCCGGTGCTGGCCGAGCAGCTTTTAGCGGATGACGCCGCGCTGTCCGCCTGCAAGAGCCTCATCGAATTGAATTTGTCTCAGACCAACATCACCACCCTCAGATTCGACCTGCCGTATATGCTGCCGCAGCTCCGCATCCTGGACCTGAGCGGAAATAATTGGGATTGCGCCGAAAACCTGTACTGGCTCGGGGAATGGCTGATGCAGCACGAACAGCTGAATAAAGACGCCCAACCGGGCCAATGTGCCACACCGCAGGAATTGTCAGGCTCGTTTCTCTACGAATTACCATCGCCGCCGAGCCCTCCCCCTACAACCGTGCCAACCACGGAAACTACCGCTTCCGTTACATCATCGATTCCACTCGCGACGAAACGTACCTCTGATTTCACCGAGCTAAACGTGTCTTCCAACGTCACCGACGTCAACGCATCCAAAGCAACCGATACACCCATCGACGCATCCCGCAGCAAGTACACTGTAAAGCACTCCGCGTACACAGACTCGAGTCGAGGGGCGAACGGTTCCCGCAACGCCACCAGCGACCCGGGGATTGTTAAAGCGAAAACAATCTCGTCAGTTTTCAGCGCGTCACTGCCAGTCACGAGTAACGTGACGCGTTTCTACGAGGCGCCTACCTCCTTCAGGAACGTCACTTCGTCCACGGGGGAGCAGAAGGGGCGAAGTGTCGGCAAAAAGCTAATCAAAGTCAATCAGACCTCAGCGGGGACGAAGAATTTCATTGCGGACCCCACCAAACCGTCGTATCGAAGGACGAGCGACGGTAAACCGTCAATTAGTGGCCTGGAGGACGACTCGGATTCGGGAACTTTTGATAACCGTGTAGAGGATAAGAGGCAAAAGAGCAGAGGCCCGGGCAAACTTAGCATATCGCCGAGCAAGATGGACCCCTTGAAGCTATCGAAACTCGCGACGCTGAAGGACGGGCGGGGAGCGAAGGGGAAGAAGACGACGGAGAAGTACTCGAAGAGACTAAACAATCTGACGAAAGAGAACTTGGTACTGGGGAGTACCCTTGACTCGAACACTGTCGCTGAGGAATTGAATAGCCGGGCGACCAATTCGGACGCAAGAGTCTCCGAGGCTTTATCCGCTGGTGCTCATCCGGGAATGTTAGTGCTGGCTGGCGCTGTTCTCGGTGCGGCAGTAGCACTGACAGTAGTGTTGTCGCGACGGGCCACCGTGCGCCGAAGGGATAGGTATCATCGTCACGAGAACATCGAAGTGCACACGCTCACTCCGACCACGGAACTTTGGTGACCAGAGTCTGAATACGCTCGATTCTTCGAGAGAGATAAGCGGCTAGACGCCGAGGATTACGAGGAACGTGCCCAAGTTTCATCAATATTACCCGAAAGGCCGTCGAGGACGCGACTGATAAACATGTACTTCAGAAGGATGCTGAAGTAGCCCGGTGCGTTCCTCGCTAACGAGGAGCTGTAACGCAACCGACGCGTCCGATACCCTATACCGAACTCTGGCGTACGAAATATGATCACGCGCCACTGTTACACGACGAGTGGCTATTGGACATGGAAGATGGGGGAACCTCGAATTGTAATTCATCGTTCGACTGTCGGAGAATCAGCCTGGAATCACCCGCCACGAAGAACCGATGCGGACACTACAATAATACAGTACAAACCGGCCTCGAGCGGACAGCGACGGATAACGAGCGGCTCCGTCTAAGGTGTACAAAGCTCGAACAGATCACTGTACTTTTCCGTGAGAAACTATAAAATAGTTGCCGTATAACCATCAGGCCGGGCTTTGTCCGTCGGGAAATACGGAACAGACGGGAAAGTTTGGTCAAGGAAGCCGTTGGCCGGAGGTCCCGCGTAGTCTGCGGGTACATACATCCCTCGGCGAGAATCTCGGCTGAACGATAAACTTGCCAGAGCCGGGGCTCGGTTACATTTGGAAAAATGAGTGTGCTTCGTCGGCCGAGGACTGAGCAAACAAAGATATTTATCTAAAGGAACTCGATCGAGATGAAAATACATTCGTGGCCGAGGGGCTTTGAAATCGGTCTTCGGATATCCGTTCCTCCGGTATATACGCCGCGCGACTATGCCCCCCTCGGTCGCTTCGGAGGACGAGGCGGTAGGGGGCCGATGAGGCAGATGGGGCGAAGACCGCAGGTGGCAATAATTAAAGAGCAGCATCTCGCGCTGCATCGATCTCAGGCGATCGAAACCGTTAAATAGCACCTAGTGACAATAAATAATTGTAACGTGGCCCGCGTTTCCGGATTGGACTGTTCCACCGTACGTTAGAGGACGCTTCCGTGACTGAAGTGGAAGTGCGTGTACGACGGGAATGCGGTGAGGAAAGGGCGGACGGCGACGGGAGGAGGGCACCGACAGGGAGGGGAAGACGGGGGGAAAAGGAATTGCGGAGGAACGTGCTGGCGTGAAATTCGCGGTGGCGAATTGTACGTTTGAATGACAGTGCGAGACGGGAAACGAGAGCGATTGCTGGCCGGAAGAACTTTTATCGAACGCTGTGGGATCGAGTGAGAGGGAAGAGAGCGTGAGTGGCTGTACGAGGGAGCGAGTGAACGTGGGGTGTGAGAAAGGTATGCGATGAACGAGCAACGAGAGCGAGAGTGCGAGAGAGAGGGAGAGAGTGAGAGAGAGTGAATGGGCATGAGAGAGAAATGATCGCGAGGTGAAAACCGCTCTCAACGGCGGTAACACCTAGTGTACAGAAACATAGCTTCCGAACTTAATTCTGGCAACTTGGCGGGTCGCCAAGGCTCCTCGACAAACAGAATAAAAAAAAAGAGCGGAGGATAAGAGGCCGGAGAGAACAGATAAGAAATAACGAAGAGGCTAGACATTATCTTTCTTAAAATAACCAGTGTCAAAGTACCGCTATGATAATAAACCGACGTACAAAGATGCAATTACTCTGGATTACTTCATTTTCATCGCCTCTCACTGTTCGTATCGCTTAAGTTTCGCCAAGTACCTGGGCGTTCCATTTCGTTACGTATGCTCGTTTCTGCGGTAGTGGCGCGCCCACGAATATTCTTAGTTTCGCGTAGAATTTAAGCAGTAGCATTATTGTTTCACGATCACGAGGGAGCAGAGATTATCGTCGCGTTCAAGGATGATAATTGTCTGTAAAAGAAATAATAGGCGGATCCCAGGGGCGAAACATGAAGTGCAGGTAAGTAAATCACACTTCATTGGCGTTTCATTCGCCGCGCGAATAAATCTCCTCATGTCAGAAATTTCACAACAATGCCTGACACGATGAAAAATTTCTCCTCTGCTTTACGACGCGCATGAATTGTATCACGATTTACATCGCGCTGTTAATACTTTTCAATATTCAGTTGGAGCCCTTGCAGAAGATTAATCGCATGCTCCGCGTCCCATTGCCATCGACTTTCGTTCGTATATCCCGACACGCTATTTGTTCACTTTGCGCGTTATTATTGATATAAAAAAATAATTATTGTATCGAACCGTGCAAATACTTGTCTTAATAAATGCCCTGCATGATTATATTTACCTGTGCTCTGAACGCTCGAATATTTAAAACGAAACAATATTAACATACCCACTTATTTACCTTGAAATTGCACGAATCAGTGATAGTAGACAGATGCAAGGATTTTTCTACAGGAAGCATCATAAGTAGAAATAGATTTCATTCCCAGACAAACAACTGTGAAGCTTTTCTGATGCAGTAGCCGTGATAATTGGTTGCAGAATTTTGTTTGACAAGGCAGTCACTTGAATTATAGATTTTATATTTCCTTGTAAACAATTTTCTCCGTCGTGTCGATAATGCGTTCTTAGTTCGCGAGGCGGAAAGTAAGATGACGAAGAAGGAAGAGGAATCAGGACTGTCGAGGGAAAAATCGACAGCTGTCGGGAAAACGTGAGCCTTTCGAGATAAGGCGGTATCCGGTTCGATTCGAGATACATACAACGATTTCACGCTTTCAGTCATTTATCGAGTAAACAGATTTCCCGCACCTGCCGGGCACGGGTTCACACTGTTTTATTTCTTCCGAGCACACTCTGGTGGGAACCGCGAGATTCGTGGTTTGAAAATATTTTAAAATATAATCAGAATGTTTTATTTAAAAGCTTAAACCAAGCATATTGTAGCTGGTACAGTTACTTGGGCGTATTACGTTCACACGAAGCGTTAATGAAAGAAGTTAATTGTCGGTTCCGATTAAATTTTATATCCATTTTCCTCCATGCAAATTGAAACACAATTTTATTATACAGTGTACTCGATAAAATCGTACCGATGTTCTCGGTATTTTTAATGACAAAAGTCTGAGGAATAAATTTTACAAACAGCGCCATTCACCCCGGAAAAGTATAATAAATGAATAATCAACACGTGGAAACATTATCCCGCGAAAATTGATTCATTAGTTTTGTATGATCTGATTTATAGAAAATGCATTGCAGTCCTCTGTAACTCACGTAAGAAATTATTCATGGGGTCGAGATATTCGAGCTCGTAACAATAAATTTCTTCCTCATTATCCGGCAATAAATGTGCACTGCCGCAGTATGCAATTTAACCATTCCCACACAAATATTGGTTGTCAATACGCTACTAAAGAACGCTGTCGCGTAATTATTCGCGAGAAATTATTCAAATATTAATTACAAGGCATAGAATTTACATTATCATTTTCCGCGAGTATTTTCCGTTTTTTACGGGAGTAAGCTGTGCCCGTCGGTGTACGTGCATTATTATGGAGATCCATTTTGTGTACGATGACACGATAATCCAATTTGCAAATTTTATTTTCACCTTTGCATTATAGCAATTTTCGTTTATCGAATTATCGGCCTTTCACGTGTTTGCCCTCCCTCTACATGACGCACCACGTTCATTAATTTAAACGCACAGACAACAGCAAGAATAATGCACAATCACGGTAAAATCACTCTCTATCGGCGATTTAACCGATTTTTCACGATTTCGCCGAAACACGAGCACGACAGAAATGAGTGCAATCAATAACCCAATTTATTTTCCCACCATTAATCAGTTCTCCGTGAACACACACTGGCAGGTTTCAATTCGAGGACTCCAGAAAGAACGTCGCGCACATTCAATTCACCGTACCGACATTCCTCCCTTACCTTCGGCTCCATAAATTTCGATTTGCAAGAAATTACAGGGAAGGGAGAGAAAGGCCGGACGGAACGCTGGGAGGCGAAGGAAAACTTTAATTTTCCCTGTCTTAATCTCAGTAATTTCATCCCCGGAGCCTCAGAAGTTCCGTCCCGCAACGAATGTTAATCGGGTTAGGTCTGGTTATTCGCGGCTCCACCTACAAAAGCGATAAGCAGAAAACATGCTTACCCCCTGACCCCCGGTCCTCTCCCTAACCGCCCTATCTACCCAAGGAAAGAATCAGATAACGTCACCGAGCGAGACCGTTAAAGGTCGAAGGAGCGAGCTGGACGGGGGCGGGTGGCTGGGCCGAGGCTGAGTTATAAAATCACGAGACTTTGAAGCAACGTAAATATTACTACATGAATAATTCGCGGCGAGCGTTTCCCGGTCTCGTAGCCCGCGGCTGAATTTCCTCCAACACGGTAACAAGACCGCAACAGGGAAAAACGATATTTAGGAGGGAAAGCAGGCGGCTGCGATCTTGGCTGAGGGAGAGAACGAACGAACGAGAAACGGTTCCTTAAGCCCTTGTTTAAATTTCCTATGGAATAACCCTTCGTGGCAGTGCAACTAGGAAATTTAATCACCGTATAGCAGCCCTCGGTTCACCCCGAGGCCACGGAACTAGCGAATTCAGTAACATCTTGCACAAGTTCGTTATCCCTACCTCAGCTGGCCCTCCCCCTACGCGTCCGACTACGGTTTACCTAGACGACGGTGCTATTCCGTGATATTGACTTCATCGATGAAAAACAGAATCCAGTTTCCAACTTATCTGCATTCCCAGCCGTCCGGGCACGATTGCTCCTCCTCGCGGCCCAACGTCGCGGTGGCAGATTCGATTTAGCCGTTGCAGATACATTGAAGGCTTATTTCGTGGAATGGGGGGCTGCTAATCTTTGGAGTTCAGGGTGATTAATGTGACTTGGCCATTTCTTCATTTTGAATTGCATAAATGAGACAGAAGAAGGAAGTTTGGAATTGTCAGACTTATTAGGAGAGAAATTTTATAGATAGAGGTTGTAAAATTAATGAAATGTAATTATTCAGGGGATACACTAGATAATTTGCGTATTAGTAACTTCTGCTTTAGGAAGCAACGAGTTAGGTGTATGGGCTTGATGGTGAAACTCACTTTTTAATATAATTCCATAGAAAATGTATAATAAACTAAACGACACTCTCCCTCCCACCCTCGCCTCTTCTTTAATGAGCCAACTATTTCGCCGTTAGCGAGTCGAACGTTTCCCGTATCAGCAAAGTTAAAAACGGAACTCGGTTCGAACTAATTATCCATGATACCTCGATTAATATTCGTTCCTGATGGAAGAACGCGGATGTTCGCCTCGCCAGTTACGCGTTGTAGAAGAGAAGTCAGCAACAGATAAAACTGAAGATGGATAAAATGTGTAAGTACCTACTTGACGATATCAACAGAACATAATAGTTCCCCACTTCACACACATACTGTATAAACGTAAAAATCTAGATTCCGAACTTTGGATACTCTTACCCCTCCTCTCGTCATTAAACCCGTGAAAAAAGAGAACACTGTGAAAACGCAATGTACTATCTACTAAAAAGACTTTGAAACGAAATGAAAATAACCCAACGGCACTGCAAGTACCTACCCAACACTACTAGTGGCACGGTTAATCCCTTAGGTCTTAGGCTATCGCGCTTAATCTCGATCAATTATCCCAGAACATCCTACAGAATCAGATCTGTTGACACTGTCCCTCGTGTAACAGAAACACTGCCGGCCATTGCTCTTACGAGGGCCCACGAGAAACGTAAAGTCCAGGCTGTGAACCGAGCCAGGACGACATTGATCGGGAAACGGGTAGGTACCATGATACCCTCTTCAAGGGAGACGCCAGCGCTGCTACCACGGACACCGAAACCGAGGTGAACTAGGTTTACACAGTAAGAGAGAGGTGAGATCTCCTCTTCATCTCATCTCCAATGTCCGCAAACCGCCTTCATCGTGGCAGCCGCTTTCCAAGCGGTTTCAGAAACCCGCCAGGCTTTTTATTTGCCCAAGTCCTATAATCGGAAAATCTGACACACGGACTTATCGAATCGTTCGCCAGGGCTCTTACAGAAATTCCATTTCGGATATATTGCATGGAACTGATTTATTGAATATCGAGCGGTCGACAGATCACACCAACGTCGAGCGAAATCCTGCTCTCTCGGGACTTTTTAATCATTACTCGATTGCTGTAGATTTCTGCGTGAAAACAGCAGGTGTGTTGCTTCTGTTGAGAAAGTTTTCTATATGAGATTCTATGTATTAGATTATATTTGGAAGCTTCGCGCGTCAATCAAATTTGAATATCGTCCTTTCCCTCCACACTTGAACTCCGGCGATCAAGATTTCAATCTAGTAGCCACACAATATTCCTTTTACGACTACGATTTTCGTTCTTGTAGATTTCTTTGAATAACGAACCCAAGCGGCAGAAAATGTATAGGGAATTTTTCATGGGCGAAGTATTTCCCACCGAATCCCAGCCTTTGTACACGAAATAGGTACCTACGTAGCAACGCGATGACAAATGATTACAACGGAATTGCCCGATAAAGGCGGTCAATACGACATACTTGGGAACTGGATTGTAAGGAAATCCTTGCGATAGATGGTGTGGATCCTATACAAAAGAATTTTGCGAGCGTACATTGTTCGGGAAACTCATAGGTACGTGTCTTTGAAATAAAGTATGATGCAGACAGCGAAGGAGGTGGAGGACCGAGGTACGGATTCCTCCGCGACTCCTGTAAGAAATTCGTAGCGCGAAACGCTTCAACTTTACTACTTTTACTAGCATAGTTCCACGGGTATAAGACCTTTTATGGCGCGACAATTGCGTCTGCAGAATTTACTGCCGGACAGCCACATTTCGCGCAACGCGAACTGAAGCGACAAAAAATCCAAGCCCCCGCTTTAAGGTTCATATTACTATTTAAAAGAAACGAGGTATTTCTGTCTCTATAACGGATCGCGCGTTTATCTGGACCGGTGACGTTGTCCGCCCGTCAAAGCTAAATCGCGTGTAACACGTTCAGCTGACAACTCGAATGTAAATTCCTCCGCTGTGAATATGGAACGACCGAAATCTCCTGTCGGGCAACGACGGGTTTATCCCCCAACGACCCCTTCTTCGTGAATGATTGACGCCTCTAAGCGGCAGCCCCCTGAAAAATAATTAGCCCGCGCTAATTGACTTCATTATTTAGGTGGGGTATAATTTCAGCGTCGTCGGTGCCGCCCTGCATGTTCGACAGACCGAATTATTGAAAGCGGTTGTGCCTAGGTATTACGATCGCGCGGAAGAAAACGTTTGCGTATATCCGCGTGAAACTGCCACTACTATCTGACCACCGTGATAATTGAAAGCGACGGCACCGTAAAATTCCACCCCTTCGCGACATCGCCGTCCTTCCATTCTTGCTCCCTTGCCGGGCAACACCGAAGATCGATTCGGATTAAAACAGGGTGAACGCCGACAGACCGGTATTAACCGGTGCCAGAGGGAAATTGATTCGAATACGAGCCGGAGAATCATTCGGCGAGAGCAAAGCGTGAAAGCGCGAGAAAGAATGCCACGTTCTGTTCGTGAGTGCACCTCCGATGCCTGCTCCGCTCTGATAATATACGGCCGTTTAATCCGCGCACCGATGCGTAATGAAAGATGAGGACAGATGATCAAGCTTGAAATCGTTCCGAGGAACGTGGAAGCGAACGAATTTATTATGTAATTGCTGCAACGTTCGGGGTAATCATATTGTTAATTATAATATGAAGAAGCGTTGCTGTAATTTGATTAGGTATGAACTTTCGATCGTCTAATTTTTAAATCTTGCAAAGCGGGAGATCGCACAAGTTGGAATTTGCAATGATTACGGTGACTCGGTTTAAAGCCTGGTAAACGAAACCTCATTATTGCATTAGTACCACCGCGTCTTCATAAAAAAACGAGACACGAAACAGGTTGCCCAGCCATTTCTGCGATTCCGCGCATACCAACGAATCCAACGATTCAAACGGCAACCACGCATACAGCGGTGATTCAGCCGACCGCAGATTTACTGTCACGCGAACTATGTTTCCCCTCGGCTGACTATCCAAAACCACCTATTTGATTTCGCGAAATACTTTTCACTCTTGTTTAGTCGAACAATGAATTTTCATTCGTGGGTTATTTGTGGTGGAAATTGAGGAAACTGCACCGAAACTTTGATGGAAAGCCATAAAGCGCACATAAACGCTGCGAATATTTTTCGATCCCACATCCCCGGTTTATTTATTGTGAATACCTACTGCAGTATTTAGAATTGCTTTTAAGAATGCTATTTTGAACGACGAGGAGTTACCACGCAACTTGCGGAATGAAATATTTTCCCGGGCGGTCTGTAAATTACAGAAGGCACTACTGTACGTATACGAAAATAGATTTTCTATTTCCGACATTCGATTCAATGTATTTTTTCCCCCCGTAGAAAACGCAACTCTTGGCGACCGCTAAATCGCAGAGAACCACCAAAACTACGCACGGGCAATCGATTTATTCCCTCGTATATTTCAGGATTACCCAAAGTCCGAGGTCGAAATCTCCGGGAATATTTACGGCTTGACGTACGATACATCAAGTGATAAAACCGGACGAATCGATCTCTTTTAATATCGAGCGCCATCCTCGTACGCAAATAAGGATTGCGGTCGGATGAATCTCGGAACTGTAAATACGACCATCTGCGGCTGGCTTTAAAAAAAAGCACTGACGCTTTAAACCGCATTCAAGTGTTGACTTTCAGACACTGACATATTCAAACGATTTCTCATTGTTAATTCGAACGTGACGGTGATGATGTGAAAATGCAGGAGAAAAATAAATACCTAAATTATTATCTCCTGGTTTCATGAAAGATGGCTAGCTTTAATTAAGAAAGATTATTCCATCTCCAACTCCCGTCACTTACTTCTCCCTTTATACAGTTCTTTAATTATTTTACAATTAATGACCACCCAGACGGTTTGCAAGTACAACCGTCAAACTGAAAGTGAAACAAAGTGGTCTGGCATGCAAAAGCCAGGTAGGTAGGCAGTCATCGGCGAAGAGTAATAGAAACTGTTGAGCCGCCACGGGATAATAAGGAATGCATGAAAAGCGAAATTGGAAAAATCAGGAAGGCGGAAGTACGACGCCTGTACTCGTGAAAGAAACATCTCTTTTCCTGCCCCTATACAGGTATATATTTCAGACGAGCAGTAGATTTATAATTGCATGGCAAAGTCTCGGGAATTTATACAGGAGAATACGCGAAGAAGTGCACCGCGTTTAAACAAGCACGCATTCAGCGTAATCTTACTCGGTAATTGTGCGTATCCTGAACGAGATTGAAATACTGAAAAGCCTGAGAAATAAAACGAAACACTGTCGCTTTTAATGAGACATGCAACGAGATTATGTTAAAAGCTTCGGGTATAATTGTCACTAATTATTAGATCCGATTTTAAACGATGTTAAATCTTTTGATTTTAGAAGGAAGATAACCAACCTTGAAATATAGTAGAATTCTATAGTAAAATTTTGTATTGGAATTGGATCTTTCTGTACCCCAACTGATGAAACTTACCCGCGCAATTGTTATATTTTAAGTGCGGAATAATAAATACCGTATTTGCGAACACTGTATTAGAATAATGTCTTCGCCTTTTTGATACTATAGTAGGGCAAGTCGCGGATAGCGCGTGGTCAGGTTGGCGCTCAATGACTCACGAGAATAGGATTAATATATAGCTTTATTAATAAAACAATCTCGCACGGGACGGTTCCTCCATTGAACGTCTTTTGTCGGTCGCCAACAGAGAACTACTTCCAACTGTCGAATCTCTCCTCAACGGCCCCCCATGACTCGCTACTATTCCGTCGCTAATACGCCATCGGCGGTCGATTGTTTGTCGCGCGGTCTCCTATGTGTAACCGAATCCTTAAACCAATAATCGTTCGGGACTGTCGGCGACGATCGCCGACTGCCTAGCTAATCTCTCTCGGTTGGCACCATCGTCATCCGAATAACTACAATACAAACCCTCGATACATCGAAATGGTAATTTAAAGGATCGCGAACTGGATGCAAACGAGATGTAACGCGCGCACCAAGGACCCTCGAAAAGCCCCCTTGATTCCACATCTTTACGTTATCGCTGGGCGATTAGGGACGATGGAGTTTCAATTATTGCCATAATACCGTGGCCACGAAACTTCCGCCGGGAATGGAAAGTACTTTCCCGAATG
This sequence comes from Andrena bicolor, assembly GCA_960531205.1. Lineage (NCBI taxonomy): Eukaryota > Metazoa > Arthropoda > Insecta > Hymenoptera > Andrenidae > Andrena > Andrena bicolor. Next base: position 41,950,262 of record OY482665.1, read on the forward strand.
TAAGTGTCTAAGATTACTCGAACGACTTTTATTGCAGCCGTAACCGCATATACCGAAGCCGGATTTGCATTCTAGGAAATCTCTCATTTATTCGCCGGGTAGAACGGGAGAAAAAGATCATGCAAATTACGCCCGGGGGGGGGGGGGGGGGAGGAAAAAAGTACAAGAACCAGGCCAGAAATAAAGTTGATGAAACGAAATTCCGTTAATTAAAATTTTCCTTGAAGGCCGTCGAGCGAGAGCCGGCGCTTAAACCGGCCACGGTAAAATCATTTCATTCTTCGGGACTAATGCTATTTGCAGCGGCTTTCCAATATTTCTGTGAAGGCGTTGACGTATGAAATTAACAAATGAACTAGATGAATAAGTCTCTCCGAGAGAAGGGAGGTACTATTTATGTCTCTTATGTATTAGAAACAAATCAGCATAGGGAAGACAATTTTTAACTTGGTTCTTCTATATTTAAAATTAAACCCACCGTTAGAATGAAAAGCCACGGTTCTGTCCATGGGGAGGGGTCAGAAGTGCAAAAGAAATACCTTTCCCTCGATTGTGCGTTCATCGAATGGCAGTCGTCTGGAAAGCGTCCCAGGATTTTAATAATTAATCGTACAAGACAATGAGCGAGCAGGGGCCCCGCGGAGCCTTTGAAATATCTACGAACTTGTCGTTTGAGAAGCGAGCAAATATTAATGCAGCTTATTATTCCAGGCAAAAAGTACACCCCCTCATCCCTTTGTTTGCTACGTGCTTGGTGCCCGAAGGACAAAGGAGAAAGTGAAAGTGTTTGAGAATCAGGCGAAGCTAACCTAACTGGCCAGACAATCTGTTCAACTCCTTCGAGCGGGGCTAAGTGGTTAACCGGACATTAATATTTCACGATTAATTAAACGCGGCATTGTCAGGACACGAAAAGTCTTCCGAGCGTTTCATTCCCACCAACGCGTGCACAATTGGTTCTTGTTAGCACTCGACGTTTGATAAATAGTGCACTCCCCAGGCATGAATTAATTATTGCCCATTATCCCCAACTGTATCATTCTCGATCACGTGGCTATTCGCAATGCCGATTATGGAGATGTTTTAACTTTATATGTACACATGTAGAAGCGTGAAAGTGACATGATCGTGGCAGATGAGGAAATTAGCAGAAATCGTTCAGAAATTGCAACTTATCGATTGCGCCGCGTGCAGGCTACGCGGAAATTGTTTCGATTAATTTTCTCTGCCCGTCTACGGGCACCGGTTTGCTCCGCATCGAAAATCTGAGGACCTTCGTCATTACCTCTCATCCCCCGTCCGCTTCGTCGCTTTTTATTTGCCGCGTTTCGTTCTAAATGGCGCGAGAGATTTATTAATAATCTGCCGTGGAACGAGAAGCAGAGCAGGAGTAAAAAAGGTGCGGCCGAAGAACGAGCGACGTCGATTAAATTTACGGGACGTGGAGAGGTATGCATCTTCGGAACACACTTCCCCATTAACGCGGGGCGAATTCCTGCTAGCCGTCACTCGTCAGATTTTATTTCTAGTTTATTGTACAGCCGTTCCACCGCGGCTCGAGGGTTATCGTCGCCAGGGCGCTCAATTATGGCTACTTAACTTCTGTAGCCCGTCGCCTGAAACGACCATTCGAAACGAACCCACTTGCAGCCACGCTATGAATGTGCACTTTACGAGGCGCGAAAAATCAGTTCCAACTTCGTAATGGCCAGCCGAGTGCCCTCTGCGCGCGCCAGTTACGCGTATGAAGCTTCACTTTTTTTTTGCGCCAAACAAATCGTTTCGAAATTCGGATCGATCGTTACTTCGCGAAAGGTGTTCCGATTTACACGGCCCAACTAGTAAACGCTGAACCAGGTCGAAAGTCTATTTCGCCGAAAGATTTCGTTCGTCCCGGTGCACGGCTGTTTGCGGATTCGCGCGATCCGTGACGCGCAGTTCGACTTCGCAGCGGGTAAAGAACGGAAAATATCGGGTGAAAATTGAGAAATATGAGATTGAATCTTGTCATGAAGAATTTTCCGCTAGGGGCCGCTAACGGAAAGCCGCGGGAGCTTCATCCGGGACTTCGTAACTCTCTCACGTCCCTGTTTTAAGCCATCTCCGTGGCGGACGGTCTTTACGATTTCCCGAACCGTGGATCAGATTAAAGTAAAGCCCTGTAACAGTTTTGCACCGCTTCCTTCCACCCCCGCCACTGTCTCCATTCGTTCTCCAGCCGTTTTTACCTTTACACATCCTGACGTAGAGCACTTCCGCGGCGTATCTGTGCGGAGGATCAAATCGATCGGAAGATTATACCATTAAGTGAGTTTGATAAGTTAGCGTGGGCGAGCCTCGCGATTCGTCTGGAATAAACCGGGACAACCGGCGGATATTTCCAATGTAAAGGTGAACGCGTTGCCTGCGAGGCGCTGCTCGAAAAATCGAACAGAAAAGAAGTAGTTCCCCGGTTTCTATTTGATATTTATTTAGTACGCTCGACAGCAGCGTCGGCTCCCATTAATCCATCCTCCTGTGCAAACACTCCGGGAAGGTATTACCCTGTTTAATTGAAAGCGTTGGCTGATTTCTCCGGCTAGGGAAAATTTCAATTTGAAAGCGGCCCTTTGTTGACGGTCCTCGCCTATGGGTTCTTTGAAAAGCAAAAGATCTATTCCGGGGGCCGTAGAGCCGAGCCACCGAAGAAAAGCTGGCACGCAGCCTTGCTGTATTTGCAGAAAGATCCTTTGTCAAGGAGGCTCGCGATGTTTACAGCGTACACACCTACGTGAGGTAGATGACATCAAAGGTGACGCAGATAATTGGGTCAAGCGATACCGGAGCTGCGACAGGCGACAGGTGAAGATTGCTGGATTACATAGGCACCGCTGGTAAATGTAATCAACGAAGGTAGAATTTCGTGGCATAAACCCGCTGCGCGGTGCATGCACGCTCGCGAGCTGTGAATCCTAACGCCTGCGTGGAGCTGGATCCACCTGGCTTTAGTTAAGGTGAAAAGTAATTACTGGGGATAAACGAGGGTGAATTCAAGAGAATTCAATCCCGCCACTCCGTCGTGTTGAGCGGTAGTCGATGTTGGTTATCAATCGACTATGTATCGAGAACACACGAAGAAGAAAGTGGTGCGAAGTAAAGCAAGTAGTACAACCGTGAAACGGGCGAGCCCGTTGTGCGGAAGCAAGCTGAAAGTGATTTCTAAGTTTTTATCGTCCCGGCTGAGCTGCCCCTGCCTTGAATAAACGACTATTAAAATTTTATCATTATCAAGGAAGAAGCGTCCCTGTAGGTAAAAGCTTCGTTATTTCTTCGATCGAGCTGAGCTTTCCTTGCGGAGCGTGAGATTGGACGGATTTGCCGGGAGCCCGGCTACAAGTATGAAATTATTATTCTCGACAATTCGTCGTCGTCACGGTAGAGCCAACTACCCCAGCCGGAGAGGAGGGATTATCTAACCAAATCTAGCCGAAAGGAGTCCCTTTTTCTTCCCTTCCCTGCACCCTTGACTCCTAAAAGACTCCCTAAGACGCTCGTTCAATCTCGAAACCCCGCCGCCAATTCCTCTCGTCTTTTCCACCTCGGAAACCGCGGCAACATTTTTTTACAGCCATCTCCCCTTTCTTTCTCTTTTAATTTACATACAATTCCTCGGCGCTCGGCTTCGAAGAGCATCGAGCAACGGGTCGTAATCAGTGGCGTCGATAAGCAATCTCCCTCCGGCAGAGACAGTCGTTTCTTTGCACGGTTTATCCCAGAATTACGGGGACAGAGAGGCGTGCGACTAGCGTAGAAACGCGCGAAAATAACAGCTCGTAAACACGAAAATGCGACGCAATAACATGGACGTGCTTGCCCACCGGGCAGTGTGTGGCACTTAAATATTTGCTGCGTCATATTCTTCCTCAGCTGGAATAAATTCGCGAGCATAAACTATACCATTGATGCGACTCGGACGCGCATTTGACGCGATCAAGCTGGGCAACGTATGGCACAGTTAATACGGCGTTTACTGCGCGAGCTTTATTCACGTTCCTCTGCGACGAGGCAATAAGGAGTTCCGACAGTGAGCATAAAACGACCGTCGAAGTTAATAAGGAAATTCGAATACAAATTGTCGAAACTTTTGTTGGCTGAAGTGCAGTACCGTAGAACTAATAGAACCACTGCTGAATACTGCTTTCGCGATGGAATTTCTATTCGATTAGAAACTCGCGAAATTCCCAATTTTCATAGGAATCTCTATGAAACATTAATTGCTAGATTCGATTAAACATTTCGTTTAAATCATTCTACGCTAAAATAGCCTGCGGGCGTCTTTCTTTTTTGTCCTATGTTTCAATAATTTCCCGAACGTAATTACCTTTGCGAGGTGTTTCAAACGCGCCTGCATGAAGTCTTTGACAGAGAATTCAACTTGGCGAATCTTTTCATACAGTTCCCACGTAATCGTCGCACGAGAAGCTAACGAGCAGCGGGTGCTTTCACTCAAGCCTTAATTACAACATTTACAGAGCAAGTCTTGAAAACAAGAATGACGTCGACAAAGGGATTAAGAGTCATGGAATCCTGATTCACGTTGCGGGGTAGGAAGTTGTGAAAGGCGTAGACTACAAAGCTCGGCTCGGGACACGGTTGTCGCTGAAAGAATATCCATATCGGGAAAGTGCTTGTCAGACGAAACGGGAGTACGTCTCTTGAAAAGTTTTCCGTGGAAACGTTGGCAATAAATCTTTCGTAAAGAAAACACTTTTGTTAGGGGGACGTCATAAAGCGATATGAAGTCGGAGTGTAAGAGAGGGAGAGCCGCATGACATAGGGGCAGCCTCGCAGTCGACTCAAAGTCATCGATTGTGGAAATAACGAGCTGATCTGCTGACTCCCGTTGAAATATTGACAGCAATTTTTTCCACGTAAATGTTATTTCCTTTTTCCCCGCGCGATAAATATCCAGGGGGTAAAAACATCCGACGAGCAATTTTTCCCGCAGACCTTCCTCTAATATCGAATGCATTTAATCAAAGCGATAAAGATATCATCCCCAACGAGTGAAACGTGGGATGGCAAAGAAAGCGAAAGCCTATCAGAGATTTCTTACTTTATGGATCAGACCGCGTCCTTTGCGGAAATTTATTCGAGGCAGTAAAACCACCCCACCCCCCCCTCCTCCCCCTGCCCCACCGTGTTACTAAGCCAAGCCACCGTTATGGCAAGTATCCAAGATCAGGAAGTCGTTACTCAACCCATAAATTAACATCGGCGGTCACTTACATGGGACGCGCAATATTCCCGCGAAAATCAAATTTTTCAACACATTCTTGCCGAGGGTGCATATTTTCTAAGTGCAGCGAAGATGTCTATTTAATGCACGAGGAAGTACTCGAAGTGCAAGGTGTTGGGAAAAGGATTCAAGATTTAAAAAAAACTACTGTCACAGATTTGGTCCCTCAAATTTATATCAATTAACTACTTGTAACTTCCCTTTTAAGGCTGGTTCAGACACGTCCAGTAGTTTAGTCGAGTAGCAAATAATTTAGTAATTTTTCGCGTGTGGACACTAAAATTTAGTCGAGTAGCTTAGTAAAACAATGGTAAATTACTAAATTACTCGCTACTCGACTACATTACTGGACGTATCTGTTCCAGCCTTTACCCTTAGCGAATTCCACACACTATTAAAGCTTTCAACTATTTTCCAACACGATGTTTATAATGTGACTGAAATCTGGGACAACGGAAGCCAAGCAACCGAAGCTAATCGAAGCCAGAATTACCGGATCTTTAAGAAGGAATCTTCCTTAATACCGCCGTAAAACACAACAACTTTGCTGGGATCCAATAAAAAACAGGTTTGTCGTCCAGGAATGATATTCCTCACCCCTGGGGATGTCATTAACTGCGCAAATGTCTTTCGAAAGTGACGTTAGCGGGCCTCCGTGCCCGAGAGGCGTGCATTATCCCTCGCGCAACGTAATTTCGTTTCAATGTAGATCATCGGGGACGCTACCCCGTGCCACTCTCGCCCACCTATCTACCCTTACCCTTTGCTTTTATTACGAGACGGTGGATCGTGATAAAAAAAGTGACGAGCTATTTCGTTCGCGTATCAAGGGGAAGCTCGCTCCCCGCCCTTGGTTTCCGTTACCTTCCCAGCGCAGAGCCCGGGCTCGCCGTTCTGGCTACACATTTAAATTTATCTCACGTCGTTCCGCGAGGACCTAATTGTGTCGTCGAGAAGTCATTAAGACGTGCTTGTCACTTGTACATCCTTTGAGGCACGAGTACCTACTAACGACAGTGCCGGTTTCAGCAACCCACTGTTGTTCGCTGCCACGCTCAACGTACAACGGCGACGAACAATAAACAGCGACTCCTATTGCTGCGCTAAACGGAGTTATTTTGCGCGAACTGTGACCGTATGCCCTAAGGGAATGTGGCCCCTTTATCTCGCGTAATCTTCCTGGTGAACAAATTCATGCAGAATAAAAAGATAATGTAGGCTTCGTTGGTAATTAAACGCAACTGAATCGTAGACTCACATTTTTCGAATTCCATCGTTTCGAGTTCAAGCGGAGTTCTTACGAAATGAGCGTAACAAAATATTGCGCGAATAGTGGAGCACGAGTAAAAGTAACGAGGACGCTTCAATTATCGACGATGACCCTAAAAAATTTAATTAAAATTCAACAAACCTGCTTTCCAATTTGCAGTCCTTGACGTTTAATTAAAAATTGTTGATAGACCCTTTGCTCTGACCTCGAGCCACAAGCACAGCGACTATTTTTTACCTTTCGATACGCTAATTCTTCAACATACCTAGTTGTGTGGCCGAGACGGATTTACTGAATAGAGTTTCGGATCGATAATTAAAACACCAGGTTTCTAAATGCCTGAAATGCAACTACGAACATGCACGTTTGTATATATTTCCGGAGGGGAGTTCTTAAGGATGATCCAAGCATAAAGTAAAGATGTGTTTCAATTAGTATTTAGAAAATTTTCAGAGAAAACTGAAAGAATAAGTATTCGAATCTTTGGATAGCTATTTTTGGTATTTCGGGAGAACCCAGATGTTATTTAATACAAATTGCACGTCAAACGCGCCCCACTCGTCTATCTCCCTGATCCAAAACCGTTCACGTAAAGATCGCTGAAAGTGTCTACTGGACACTTTTTGCCGCGCTTCGAATAACGAATCCATTCGAAATCCCTTCCAACCGTAAGAGAGTTTAGGAAGATTTACATACCGCGGGTCGTTTATCCGAAAGCAGATATTCCGACGAATCAAAGGGGAATCTCGATACGCAAGCGTACAGAAAGCGGGAAGGGGTCGAGTAACGAGAAGATGTAACCGAATTCCCAGCCGTATTTTACAGTTCACCGCCTCCCGCAAGAGCCCAGTAGCAATTTGCATAAATATAGTAACGCGTCTCGGTAGTCGCGATAAAACGCCACCTCGCCCGAGCCCGTAAGAAACGGTAATTGGTTATTGAGTCATCGACTGCGGCAGAATGAAAATCCTCCCGGGCCGCGCTCTCAATCCCCAGCATCCTTCTCAGCCGCGCCGCGTGCTCCGTACGAAATAAATAACCGGAAGCGCATTCGATTCGGCGCGGGGCACCGATTCGAATTCAATTTTCCATCGAAAGTTTCATGCAGACTCGGCGAACGAGAAGGAACGGGATGATCGAAATACCAAGAAGATTGCCCCGGCTCGGTGAATATACCAAAAGAGCGGCGGCTGCGAGGAGGAAGAACCCTTCGCCGAGATACTCGTCGAATCTCAAGGGTGCCAATAGCCCCGTAACTAAAGCAATCATTAAATTCGGTAATGTCACTGAATTCGTTTCGTACAGTGGCTGTATTAGGATTCCCCACCGGGCGTGAATATAGAACCAGTTTTCCCGGGGTGACGGGAGTTATGGGGCCGCGAGTTAGTTCGGGAAAGGAGTGTGAAATCGAACGGGTTACTGTGTCGTTTCAGCTCGAAGGCACGTAACGCCAGGGAGACGCGTCCTATCTCGTTCGTCCCGATTCGACCGCACTAACTCCGTTTCGCGGAACGTTACACCTGCGGTTCCTAATTCGAAGAAACATACGCCACGCGGCTGGCTGCCGCTGCTATTGAGAGGCAGAATCGGGTCGTCAAGTTTATGGAGAGCTGTTGCCTTGTCACCGACGATTCCAAGGGGAACGGGATAAACGGGAATGTTCCTTGGAAACTTCCAGCACATCATTCTTCAACGGTAGGTTTTAACGAGACTCTAGAACTTTTGTTTCGGGCTAATGGTTGCACGGAAGTACCTAGCTCGCTGCTTGTTTAAAAATTAGAAGGTGCTGTACTTAGCGAATGAGACTGCTGCAGATCTTTTTACTACCAGGGGCTCACTTATTTAAAGTGGCCTCCTCGGAGGTGGGTGCTTATTAGCCGAATCATTGTCAGATGAGGTTTTATTTAAATTCGAAAGAGTAGGTAGCTTCTCTGGCTATTGTTAGAGTATCAGCAGATTAAAGCGTTAATAGGGTGGTCGAAATGAATGGATGGATGTGCTCGAATCTAGTTCCCCGCACATCAACTTCTATTATCGGAAGTAGAAGTCCGCGCGGGGAGAGATCGGTAAATCTCTATTAACCGAACTAATCTGTTACCCGAAGCATCCTATTCGCCGATGGATTCAGACAAATGGAGTTCCACTGCAGGTCATTGATCGCCTTTTTCATTGAACGTTGATACACTTCCCAGCCGTTGCAATCGCTCGATTACTTTCACATCTCATGAAATTCGTCGAATCTGAGTCGTACATCAGTGCCAGTGGAATCGGATTGAAAGTGGTTAGAAGCAGCATAGGTTGCTCCACAGAAGCCAAAATATTGGCTAAGAAAGCGAGGATTGTAATGGAAAGGGTGGAGCAAGTGCCGATGAAGGAGAACGTAGAACCCCGAATAAGAGAAAAGAAAACGTTGAAACGGAGAGCGGAAACAAGAACGTACTGGGGCCGAGTAAAACGAAACAGTCGCGTTCCTTTTTATTCTCATTAAGAGAACGAGGGCTGAAAGCGAAAGAGCAGAGAACGACCCGAGGAGAGGGCGACCTTTCGCTGGCTAGTGAGGAAGGAAGGGAGCTCGAAGGAATCAGCTTAGATTGAGGGGCACGTGAGCGGGGGATACTTGATAAAAGACACAAACGTGAAAAGGAGGCGATGGGGGACGATAAGGTCTCGACAAGAACCCGGAGACTCTAAAAGGAGCAAACAGACGTGGAATAGAAGTGTGCTAGGACGAGAATGGTCCGAGTGGGTGAATGAATAAAGAGGGAATTGCGAAGAAAAACAAGGAAAAGAGGAAGCTGGAGAGGTAGGTTCGAAAACGCTGTCGGTGGAGATAGGAGAAGAGGACGGGTTCGGATACAATATAAATGATCCCGTCTGCGCTTCTGCCACCTCGTACCTAGCCTGAGCCGACCTCCATTTACATATCTGTATTATTCAAGCATGACTGTTATTCAATTTCTACTGGAACTCGCAAATGCATTATTATTTTAGCCGGCTCGCGGGGCTGCCGCGTCGGAGGCGGCCGCGCTCCTCGGCTCGGGGTAGAAAAGAGCCGGGAAAGAGTGGAGCACAGTGGAGGACGGAGGAAAAGAACGAACGCGAGGGGCTTCGAGCTTCGAGCTTCGAGCACTATCGAAACCCCTTGACCTTGAGCCTGGGAAAGATTTCTGTTATTTACGCTAGTGCCTCCGAGTCTCTTCTTTCCCGCTCTGGAAATCTGGAATTCTGGCGGCACCGCTGCCATCGCGGCCGTCGCGGCCGTGAGATATGTCGCGACGCTGAAAGGAATTTTCACTCCGTCGCTCGTTCGCCACCACGGATTTGTTAACGGCCCCCGCCAACGTGCGCATCGCTAATTCGTTAGTTTATGCTAAATGACGCCGAGCTCCGAAAATATGTTCCCCCGTTTCACGTGCAACGCACCCATTAAAATGTGTGCTTTTTGATGCAAATACCGTGCCCGTGAATCAACTCGCATATTTATCCACGGAGACGAGAGAATGTTTACTTTGTAACTGCGGAGAAGAGGGCGCGACAAAACTAAATATAGTTAGGTTGAATCTGATGGGAGTATCGCGACGGAGAGCAATTCCCGCGGTCCCCCGTGAATGGTGTGGGACAAATAATTAAAAATCTCGCCCCGTTCATCTTCGATGCGCGTTAATAGCCCCTTAAATCATAGCCGCGTCGCTGTTAATTACCCCGAGGCGCCTTTGCAAATATAACTCAAAATTTCCCGCGGTTTAATTGTCCCCACCGTTCCCAAAGGTACGTTAAAAAAAATCGTTATATCGGAGGCGGCCGCCCTCCCCGTGCCGTCGAATTTGAACATTGATTTGCATTCATGGCGAGACGCGTAGCCATTAACCAAGGCAATTTCATGGAATTTAACCTTCAATCATAACTTCATTAACCGGTCGCGAGGGAGGGGAGGAACCGTCGCGTTGCAGCTTACGTAGAGGGTGAAGTACTCTCGGTGCACCCCCTGCCCCTACCCTTGCATCCCATTTGTATAGCTTACAACGGGTTCAGATAGCGACGAGTGCGCACTGAACCGTTGAATGTCCCCCTACCCCATTTCAGACGTTTTTTAAGTGGCCGATTTGCTCTCAACAAGCTTAAAACGAGAGCAAAAGAACGGGAGGGAGGCAAGAGAAATCGTGAACGCTTTGAGGCAGGTATCGCGAGTTTCTTCGCGCGTAAGCCTCGCTGCTCCGCGGGAAGGATCTGCATCAAGTGTAAAAACACGGAAAAAGAAGCTCTGACAGAAGGGGGAAACGGAGAACGAGGGGCGAGAGAATCGTCGGAGTGCTACTCAGCACGTTAATGGTTATAGATCGTTACCGACACAGTTTTAGTACAATCCGGAGCGGGGGGAAGTGGCTGAAAAAGAAACATTAACGCTACGATTGTCTCCTCGATACATGAACACCGATAAATGTCGATCCGAGTGGCTCTTTTAACGCGTTATCCTTGCTCCGCGGGGCTGCACACGTCCTCGATATGTTGCTGGTAAAAGAGCTGACAGGAAGATAAGGTAGCGTGTTCTTTGCGGTGAATTTTAATTAACAGTTCTCTGGCTTTGTGTTTAAAAAGATATTCCAAAGTTTACCTAATTACTGAGTTAAGTAAAACCCGTAAACTTATCCTCCGAATATATGCGGCGACACGCCATCGACAGTTCCTAAGCGTAATTGCCATAATGGGAAGTTTAAAGGGAAATCAGTGGCTGTAATAGGGAATTTCAGATTGGTTTGCCCTGGAATCGTGGCGGATCGCAATTTGTTCACGGGGAGGCCGACGCACAGTGGCGAATTTCGCCGAAAAGCTGGCCAAAAATGAATCTGCAATTCCCGTGCAAATTATTAAAATATTTTATCGTAATATAACTCTAAGAAGCTAAAAGTATAATTTTTTAACGTTTAATGTTTAATTTGTTGTTTTAATTATAATTATATTATTAAAAATATTAAAAGTATTGTGGTTTGTAGGTTTTAGTCAAATAATTACGCAGTCATTACTGAAACATTAATATTTGTATATATTTTAACATTATTATATTGCATACTTTGGATATTTCTCGTTGCGTTCTTTTGCCCCATAACACGCGAACTTATGCCCCACATATCGGGTAAAACTTTGCATTTCACACTGTTTGGAAATATTTATTTTATATAAGTTGTGACATGTCATTTACATGAAGTCACTGCCTATCGAATAATGATTATCAGTGTAATACCAAGGATTTTAGAGAAGTCTAAACTTTAAGTGCGCACTCTTACCCCACATTACTCTACACAAAAATGAGAATATTTGCCAAAATAGCAATTTGTTGCAAAAAACTGCAACGGGGTCTTAAAGTGCATACCTTGAGCTTTCATTAAAAAAAAAGAATGGTGCTTGAGCTCGCTTGAGTTGTAACTTTTTGCTTAAGAATAAACAAAAAATGAATATGCTTTCAGTACTTGTTTATAAAAACTTTTACAGACTTCACATTTAAAACAATAATAGTGTATATGATACTACACCACAATATATAATGCTTATTTTGATAGCTGGACTCGATAAGCTGAAAATAAATCTCAAAGTAGACCTTTAAATTTCGAGCGTCAACTTTGAACTGACATATCTCATCAAGGGCTGCAGTTTATATATTTACATTAGTAAGAAATTATGCACAAATATGTCATAAATAAATGG